>JACGTJ010003495.1:10152-23493 GCA_014858695.1 Chrysomya rufifacies | reverse complement strand
TGAGTTCAATTGTAAAAAAATGTTTAATATAGAATTTTTCCACTTCTTGTTATTCGAAGCATTAGGTATGCAGAATCATATTCTGGACCGATTTAACGACATGCAGACATCTGCATACAGCTGCCTGGAATGGTCAAAATCTTTTGAAATTTACCAAGTGTATTGTTACAAATGGAAAATAGGCGTGACAACTGCCCACTTTTCTATGTAATAATGAACTTCTTGCCACGATATGATACGATATTTACAGGTCAGATAAACAATATTTTAAAATAATTAAAAAAATACTTATTCGAAATAATTGAAAATAATTTAACAATAAATGAAATTTAAAATTAAAAAAAAAAAAAATCAAAATTATGTTGAAAATCTTTGAAAAAGTAAACAATTGTTTGAAATTATTAAAAATTAAATAAGTTGAATTTCAGTAAAAAAAAAAAAAAAAAAAAAAACACCCACTTGAATTAATCATTATTAGTTCGATTTAGTAATAATATTTTAACATTTATATAACCCATTATTATTATAAAAAAAATAATAAATGTATATTTTTTATAATCATAAAAATCATCAGAATATAATTTTCAAATTTTCTTTATTATTTAATTTTTTTTAACAGCTTATAAATTTTGTAAATAATTTGATAAAAAAGGAAAAAACATTATAGAACGAACAAAAAAACAACAAACAAGTATATTATTAAATATATAATACTATTATTATTATATTATAAAATAAAATAAATCTAAGAAAACACAAAGAAAAACAACACACGGCTACATTTTCATACATTAACAAAAAACAAAAATAAAAAAAAAAAATATTAATAAAATCATAGAAAAACAAAACAAAATACACGCATAAAAACATTATTTAAAAGAAAAATTTAAAAATATTAAGAATAACATACAAAAACAAAATGCTAAAAAAATAAAATTTTATTAAAAATAAATAAAAAAAAAACCAAAAAATTTAAAATACTGACAAAATGAACAACAACAACAACAAAAAATCTACTATTTAGTTTTGCAAGCAAATAAAATGGAATAAATTTAAAAAAACAACAACAACAACAAACAAAAAGTAAATAAATAATTGATAAATAAAAAAACAAATGTTAACAATGAAAAATTATGATAAATTTATTGTTGTTTTTATTGAGAATGGAGAATTGTAGAAAAAAGATTAAGATACCAGGTCAAAGCAAACCTATTTGACATTTGATGTGGTGATACGTTTCAATATTTTGTGAAAGTTTTAAAATGCTGCTACTAAATTCAGAAATTTTTAATTTAATTGTTCCATTAAAAAAAGAAAAAACTAAGTTCTATGTATCTCTTTGTTGGAGCCAAAAATCTGGATCGATAATGAGCCTAGATTCATGAAATAAAGCTAAAATGTTCATCTAAAAATTGCTATTTATAAATTAATTATTTATTTAAAAATTTCAAGGATAATTTTCTGCAATACCAAGTAATTGGACTGAGAATTACAAATGCCTCGACAGAATTAATCTTATAAACAAATGACAAAATTTTTTCCCACTCCAAGTTAATTCACTGCAAACTGCATAAAACCTTAACCAAAACTAAAGAATAAGTAAATAACGAAAACTTCAACAGATGTAAAACAATTACTGAACTGACAACTAGACTTGTGGTTTATCTGAACAGAACTGGAACATAATTAAAAGCTAGAATGGAACTAGAACTCTAAAAATGAACTAGATGCTGAACGAAAATGGAATGAGAACTAAACTAGAATAGTAATATAATTATACTAAAACTGAACTGGAACTGAACTTCAACAGATCTAAAACAATTATTGAACTGACAACTAAACTTGTGGTTTATCTGAACTGAACTAGAACAGAATTAAAAGCTAGAATCGAACTAGAACTCTAAAAATGAATTAGATACTGGAACGAGAACTAAATTAGAATTGTAATATAGTTGTACGAAAACTGAACTGTAACTGAGCCAGATCTAAATTAGGTCTTAACTGAAATAAAACTCAGCTGTAATCGAACTAAAATAAAAGAGAACGGGAATTGAATATAATCTGAATGGGAATTGAGTTAGATCTGAAGTACGACTAAAATAAAACCGAATTGCAATTGCATTCAGCGATTTTTACAAACCGAATACTTACTCTATAAATCAAATCGAATTACCGGTGTTACGACTTTTAAAATAAATAATGAAACAAGTTTCATATTATTATTTGTTAAATCAAAAATAATACAAATATTTTAGTACATTAAATCACTTTTGTTGAGTGTGATACATTAATTAATAAAATTAATTATTGTTGAAAAAGGATCTTCAAAATAAATCAATCAGATTAATTGTTAAGATTGATTTATCTTTTCGAAAATTTGTGTAAATCGCCAAAAACTTTCGTTTCTCTACTAAATAATCAAAATAACTACTTACTTTTTCATATTAGTTTCTAATTCAAAGAATTATTCGAGGCAATAAAACCGATTTCGCGAAAAAAAAAACCTGTAAATTCCAGCATTTCGAAATGCGGGTTTCAAAAATCCAAAAATTTCGGAAATATTCAGTTTTGCGAAGAATTCGAAAATCGGTTTAGGGGGTTAGTAGTTTAAATATATTTCTTTATATTTATATAGTTTCAATTAATTATTAATTCCTTTTATTTGCATTAAATTTAAAGGATAAAAAAACGAATTCATAGATTGAACTTATCATCGAAAGACTTAGGAAGCAAACTTTTCTCATTGAATATATAGAAGAGAGAAAGAGGAAAAAAATCTCTTACTTAAACAAAAGACTAAAGAAACAAACTTTTCATTACATGCGAATACAAATAACATCGATTTATAAAATTTTCCATTTATATATATAAACATTTTCACTTTTTTCTTGTAATGTTTTTTTTTTGTTTGTTTTTTTTAATTATTAAAATTTAAAGTTTTAATTTTTCAATTACTTAAAATTATTAACAATTTATAAAATTATTAACAATTAAGAGACTGGTAATATAGTTCTCTTTATTTCGTTTTTTTTTACTCTTTATTTTCAAAAAAGATCGTATCTTATTCTTTAAAATTACAGTTATAAACAAATAAAATAGAAAATTAAAAATTCTGCTCACGCTACTCTCGACTATTTTGGGTTGTTATTGTTCCCTTTGTACACTTTTGGTAGTTGAGCGCATTGACCATTTAACTTAACGAACTACAATACAATGATCAATGCAAGCCAACGTTAAAAACCAAAATACAAGATAACATTTGATTGAGTTAAAATATTTTTTTTCTTTCAGTTTAAGAATAACCACGGTGCGGTAAAGACGCGAATTTGAATGAAGAAATAAAAATAAACGATAGAAATATTAAAACGAAAGAGTAAAACGGTTGGCAAAGAAGTGGAGGGGGAGAGAAAAGCATATGCGCATACCAAAACCAATAACAAAAAGAAAAAAAAAGTATTAAGTTAAAGTGAAACAAGTTTTCGATCGGTACACAAAATTCGCATGAGATACAAAAAAGTGATGACGCAGAGTATAGTAAAATAAAGCTAATACATAGAGTGTGATAGCTGTTTATTACTTTTGTTTTTTTCTGAATATTGTTGTTGGTATATCTGTGATCTGTGTAATGAAATTTCTTCATATCTAAAAGTGATTCATAAAATAAAATATATAATTAACGCATGAAAATAAAAATTTAAATATTTTTCTTTAAAACAACATAAACAATAAAAATAATGGAAAAATTTAAAAATGAATTGAAAATTTTATAAAAAAAAACGTGAAGAAAGCAAAAAAAAATCCAGTTAACATTAACCATAGAAACATAATAAAAATTTAACACGTAGTCACAAAAAAAAATTCATATATACATAATTTTCTTTATTTTTTCTTAATTAATTTTCAATTAAAATGACATTGAATACTTTGTATTCAATAAGCGGAAGTCTGCGGCAAAGTGTTACTTTAAAAAACTTTACAATAAAATTTAATTGTTGGTGTTATTTGTATGTAATTCTATTGGTGTTGTACTTAGAGTTTCCTCTAAAAATAAGTAAGTTTTTATTTTTTTTGAAATACAATTTCATAAAGATTTTTTTTTATAACTTTATAAAACAATTGCAAAATTCTTAGTGTATTTATAAATGTAACAAGTTTTTTTTTGTGTAACCAAACAAGTTTCCCTTTCAAGTTTACTGGAGTAAAACTGTTTGAAAAAAACAAAAAACATATCTCACAGCAACAACTGAAATATAAATTGTTAAATGTTACAAAAATAAAATAAAAGAGAAAAGAGCAAAGAAGTAAAAAAAAACAAAGAAAAGAAATTCACTTTCGTGCAAAACTAGAGAAACTGGTCTAGTCCATAGTCGTTTTAATTTTTCTATATTAAATATAATAACAATGTTAAAATATTTAAACATTTATTTGTTGTATTATGTTTGTATTAATGATGCATATAATTTGTATATTTTTTGCTTATTAAAAGTTTAAATATTTTAAAATATTTTGTGATATTTATTTATTTTTTTGTCTTCATTTTTGGGTTTATACTTAATAGGTCACATTCAATAATACCAATTTTAAATTATAAATATTAATGAATTGAGTATATTTGATAAATTTTTCAAAACACTGCTGCCAGATTTATTGTTATTTGTCAATCTTAACGCTCAAACATTTTGCTAATGACGATTTCACGATTTTTCCATAAAAATTAAGATTTTTATTTAATTGTATATAAAAATTTTAATCTATGTAAATGTTAACTCATACAGATGTTACATGCAACATATTTTATTAAGAATTGGACCAGAGACAGCCAAAAATATATTAAAATCTATATTATAAATGAATTGTTCCGTTTTTTATTTTTTATTTTTTTTTTTTTTTGACTGATAACAGAGACTTTTACAATTACTGGAATAAAGTCATTATCTATTTATATAAATGTGTTATAACAATCCTTTTAGAGGTACTTGGCACCCAGAATCGGATGCATTATGTTTGCTTTTTTCTTCCTTGAATATAGAAATAACGGTTAAACCAGGATCTATAGGTTTTAATAGCATCTTTAAAACAATTAATAGTGACAAATTGTCACCTAACTTAGATGTGATCAAATTTCAGAATCTTTTTTTTAAGGCCCATTATTATAACTTTCCAATAGGGAGTTAGATAGTTTTGCAATACGACCGTCTTCCTTGATCTGTCCATTATCTTTTCTGTCACTTTATAATAATGGCCTTTGGTAAATTTTCATATCTCAGGTGCCTAAATTAAAACTTTATCTTAAAATCCGATAGATATTTTCTTAACTATAATAATTTCATTTTTTTAATAAAAATAGTGATTTTTTATTAAATAATTTAATACCGATAAATATTAATAAATTTGACTGAAATTTTGTTTCTAAATTAAATTTTTCTAAATTTATGGGATTTTACCTTAGCAATTTTTCGATTTCCAAAACAAATGATCAACATTTTTTATTAAATTTTCAAAACATAATTTTCTATTTGGGATTTTGTATTTTGAATTAATCTAGATTTCTAACGATTTTCAAAACAACGATAAAAATAAACAAATTGTTTAACAATAATATTTGTGATTTTATTCAAAAATAAAAAAAAATAACAAGAGAACTCGTTGCTGCAACAACAACTTTTTAATTTTATATTATTCCATGATAATACCCAACACACATATTAAAGTGATTTAAAATATTAAATTTCCATGGTGCTAGGAAAAATAATGATCGATTTAAATCAAGAGAATTGTTTAATCCAATATTATTATATACATTAGAGATTTATTAGTTATGAAGTTAAATTTTAGATATCAATTTTATGGGAGATAGCTGAAATATTTAATCGATTACAACCCATTTATTTAGGATATATTTATAAAATTTAACACATAAGTTAAGATTCAACCTAAACGTATTAAATTTTATTAAACTACATACACATTTGAACACTATTATGGATAAAAAATTATCGGTCCTTAATAGAGGGACTAGGTGAAATCGTAACTAATTCTAAGAGACAAATATAATCCTAAATCGGATCATTTTGGTACATAAACTGGCTAAGGTTTATTCGAAAAATTACATTCCTAACCTTTTTCCTAAAATTTTATTCCTTTTTATGTTCGATGTCTTTGGAATTAACATATTTGCATTATCCAATTAAATGTAGCTTATAAATCTAAAGATTTTTTTATAGACTAATTGTCCCCCGGAAAATTGATTTTGTTTTTAAGAATATTTTATACCAAATAGCTCCACTAAAAGACCGATGTTGTGAAACTAAATCACCCTGGTTCTGCTTTTAACAGAATAGAATCTTAGCAGGAACCAAAATAAAAATTCATGTTGAAGTCTCAGAGAAATATTTAGACATATTTAACAGGAAATAACAAAACGCACATACCATACATGTGTTCCGTTTGAAAATTCCTAATAATGCTAATACAAATTGACTCAGATATCTCGTGGAACGAAAATCTTAATACAAGATCTGTTAAACAAAATTTAGAAAACTTTAAATTATTATAATACATTTGTTTTGAGAAAATATAACATTGATAATTGCAATAATTCTGAATCATAAATTTGAGGTTTTTTGTTTCAGAAAACATAATTAACAAACAACGACGCATCATACATTCCAATTTGAGTCATATAAAAAAAAAGTTTGGTAAAACCAATTACCCAATACCTACAATCATAATGTTTTAGCAAATCTTTAAACTGCTGTAAATATCAGTAAAAACAAAAGACTTAAGACACAAAATGTTTGCAAAAATAAGATACAAAAAAAAAGTTAACTATAAATTAATTCATTAAGCTAGATTTCAAATTTGTGTATAATTAGCATGAATGTGAAAAAAATTAGCATGCTGCTAAAAGTATTTTTTTTTTGTATCCGCTATAGTTATGTGTGTATGAGAATAATTTAAAATTTTTCTAATGAATTTAAGATTTATTATATAATTATAAAAAATCTTTTTGAATTTGTATTTACACACATTGCAGAATGTTTAAAGTATTATAATCTTTGAATATAATAATCTTGATAATTTTTATATTTTGTTTGTTGGCTATTTCATTCTTTTAATTATATTTTATGTTTATTACTTTTTAACAGTGGAATTATTTAAATATATTGAAGTTTTATTTCCTTTTTTGTTATTCGCACCTAAGAAAGAAATCTTAAAATAATGAAAAAAATAACATTATAAATTTGCGGGCGTTAGATAGGGGCGGGGAATAAATATCTTTTTTGCTTAACAATATAAATTGTAATGAAATGAACATTGATTGAGAGCTCAAAAGAAAACGATATATAAAATTTTATGTATCAGTATTTAGGTTTATAAAATCTGGTTTGCAGACAATTGTTACACATTTTATTGATTTTTTGTTAAAATAATCTTTTAAGATTAATAACCTTTATGCTATTTTTAAATTGAAGGTTAAACAATTGGTTTTCATTTGTTTATCCATTGGTTTTCTTATATAGAGCTTTTCCCTGGGATAGGAATAACGGTATTTGAAATATTTTCAGTTCCCAAATACTCTGGAAATTTGAAGCAAATTGATGTTATAACTGAATTTATAGCTTTTTTAAACAAATATTATTATTGTTTATAAATTCTTAAACATTTACTATAAGGATTTCGGTAACAGACTGAATAAATCTTTTATAGAACAAGTAAAACTTAAAACTTTTAGTTTATCTCTTTATTTAACTAAGATATAGGCAATTTTATGTTTTTCATTTATATCTTCATTTATTCAAGATAATAGATTTTAACAAAAATCTTTTCATAAAAATAAATGCAAATGGGCCTTTCATAGAGTTGTCAAACTTTTCGCTTGAAAGTGATCGAGGAGATTCCTCCATTGAACTGATCAAGTATCTAAGTACCGATCTATGATTAGTATTTCCTAAGCCAGGGTTTTGTGGCATCCATTATATAGCTAGCTAAAGTTGCAAAGCTTAGCTCTCATCTGATTTAACTGATTTTATGATCATCTCAGCAGTATTCTGAAACATGGTGAGTCATGGGCGGAAATATGTAGAATCGATGGCAGAGGAACTATCCAACAAATTTTCCAAGAGTAATAGAAAAATTGTTACCTAATTTAGATGTCATCGAATCATCCAGAATCTTTTCTTTGAGACCCTTTACTATAATTTTCCAATAAAGAGTTAGAAAGTTTGGTAATATGACAGTAGTCCTTGCTCTAAATGCTAGTGTTCAGATGATCTGTCCATTATTTTTTCTGTCACTTAGCATAGCACATTATATTGTTATTAAAAAGGAAATATTATCTTATCTAGTTTAAAAACAATTCTAAAAAATATGATTAATATATAATTCCTATTTCAGATGCTGCTGTTGATTTCGACGATGAGGATGGACCATATCAAGGAAAATATTTAGGAAAAATTAATTCTTATCATCATCAGGTAAGTTTAAAATATGAAACAGAAATCAATACATATTTTAATACTCATAATTATTACAGGTTTCCGGTGATGTATATGCGGTAAATGAATATACCTTCCTCTTTGTGGGCTTTAATTATGATGGTAATGGCGCAGATACATTCTTTTGGGCAGGAGCCTCAAATCGACCGGGTCCACAAGGTTTTATTGTTCCCGACGAATATGGCAAGTAAGTTATAGATAATTTCATTTTACAATTTATCATATATTAAATAATTTAATTGTTTTCATAGGACCAATATTTTAGATCGTTATCATAACAAAGATTTTACCTTACAATTACCGGATCGCAAGAAAATTACTGAAATAAAATGGTTATCGGTTTATGATTTAAACAATCAAAATAATTTCGGTGATGTTTATATACCCGAAGAGTTTGAACCACCACGAGCACAAATTGGTGGTACATTTTCAAAACGTAGTCATAATGTTAGCAGTGCTGCAATTGAAATTCTAGACTCGAAAACTATAAAAATCGTAGATTTCACCTATGATGGCAAAGGCAAAAGGACATTTTTCTGGTCTGGCGTAGGTGCCCAACCGTCTAGTCGTGGTAGTAAAATACCCGATGAAAGTGGATAGTAAGCTAATGTTTTAAGATTTATTTCAAACAATTTGTAATATATGAATTTTATATGCAGCTTAGATCCCATACGTAAATATGATAAGGAAACTATCACTCTGGAAATCCCCGGTGATAAAACTGTTTTCGATATTGATTGGATTAGTATATATGATTTGGCTGATAATGAAAATTATGGTCATGTCTTGATAGCCGATAATTTAAATGTTCCTCCTTCATTGGTCAAAATAACACCCTATGAATTTTCCCTACCCAATTGTCGACAATTGCATAAAAACTTACAAGTTTCTTGGGAAGTTTTTGGACCACAAATTACTCTTCAGCTTTCTGGTCAGGTTGAAATGAATGATTATATGTCATTTGGTTTGTCGGGTTCAGAGACTTCATCACAAATGATAGGTGGTGATGTTGTAGTGGCGTATATTGATGATATACGTGGCTATTCGGTGGATTATAATATAACCTCTTTGGCTCCTTGTGTTCAAGTGTTGGGTCAAAATAAAGGTGTTTGTCGTGATGATGTAGTAGGTGGTTTAAATGATTTCCAATTGAATACGTATAGTAGAAAAGATGGTATAAATACTATAACCTTTAGAAGAACACTTATATCGGGTAAGTGGCTTTAAAAATATTTGTAAATTAAAAACATTATATTATAAAATATCTTTTTTAAGCCGATCCTGGTGATAAGGAAATACGTTTGGATAAAAGTAATTACATAATATGGGCCTTAGGGCAATTGGATTCAAATTATGAACCAGCTTTTCATACCTTTTATCCCAAAAGTGATGTTTTAATTGATTTCAATACCACGGAACCGGTTAATGATTGTTTCAGTTTTACCAAACGTGTTGATGCTCCCATACAAACTTGGGAAAAGGTTAAAATATTAGATCCGTAAGTATATTGTTTTAATTTGCTTTTTTTATATTAATAAAACACAATTTCTTTTATTCTAAGAACTGTGCGCACTTTTAATACCTATTTGGGTCCTTCCGGAGGTTTAAAGGGTTATCAGGGTATTACCGGTAGGTTATTCATTGTCTGATTCTTATTAATAATACATTAACATAATTAACATCAATTTTACAGGTCATGTTTCTAGTGGTTTGGCTTGGTATATAAATGGTTATATGATTCCCGAATTATATTTGAAACGTGGTTTAACATATGCATTTAAGGTGAGAAATAATAATGACAACAGATTCATAACTATTGTTTGTAATACGAGACAGTTCTGATAAAATCTGAGTCGAGTTTATAGAGATAACACTAACGGATCATGATTAATCATGCAATTCCCAATTTAGCATATAGCGTATCAACAGGATAGCTTTGATTGGAGCTCTAACAAAACTTGCTGCTGGTTTTCGATACCGTTTTTCAAATATATAACTGCTCTAATCTGTAAAGACAAACCAATTGTCAAGATCTGGAAAATCAGATTCCATAGTTTACTATACTATACAATTAGTGCATCATTTGGTCATTCCATGACACATTTTCACGGAAATTGAAGTGTATCTTCTCCACTGAAATGTATCCTCTCCAATAAGATTTTACGTTCTGTACACGACACATTGAAGTGTATCTTTATCCTACTAATCTAGAAATATTACGCCATCTCATTCTGGAAAGACCGACAATCATTTACTGTTTTGGATCCCATCGTTAAATATCGAAATTTACGTAAAATGTTATGCTGTATATAAACGATATAGTTTCTTTTCTAATAGCCGAGATTACTGTCTTCATTTCATGGTACCATTGAATTGAGTATGATCGATGATTCATTTAGAGTTATTACAAAGTTTATAAAAGGTCATGCATATTTCAAACATATTAGTTTAGACATTCTAGAACTAAGTCATATTGAACTCTTAATTGTTCACTTAAACTTCGCGCAATTTATCAGCGTCAGTTCAAACGTTTATTATTCTAAGGGGAAGCAACATTAAGACCTCATGTATTCAACATGAAAACAAGATCAGAAAACTAAGTATCTAGTCGATAGAAATGATGACGATCAATTATTTAAAAAGCGCAAAACTATTTATGTCCATATTAGATCAGGTATTTTAATCTTTATAGCTGATTACCCATTCATATAAGTTCAGAATAGACTTTACCATTAAGTCAAATTTATTTAGTCATTAAGGATCTATCAGCATTTCAGTGATTTTTTCAGCATTCGATTTTTAAAACAGTCAATGTCCAATTTGGTAGGTTTTGTTGAAATTTTAGTGAAAATGGTTAGGGGAGATATTTTTCTTATAATTTGTAATAAAAAATTTTGTTTATTCCTTTTAGGTACGCGGTGGCAATAATCCCCATTCACCCGACAACTATCATCCTCTTGTCATTACCGATGAACCACGCGGTGGCTATGATCGTCTCAGTGATGCTAAACAAAGTGAAATACGTGTCTTAGCTGGTGTTGAATTTACACGACGTGGTCGTCCCAAACCCACTGCCGCCGGACCTTTATGTATATCACGTTATCCAGCCGGTTATGATCGTCGTCTAGATGATAATTTCCCAAGTTTTAAGAAATTTAATCGTTCCCTGGTCACAGATTGTCCACCCGAAGAACCAGCTATATTGGAAATTACACCAAATATAACATGGCCCGATACAGTTTACTATAATAGTTTTACGCATGCTAATATGGGTTGGAAAATTCATATTATCGATAGTTATAGTAATGTACGCACTAGTAGTGCTACATTGACTAAAGAAAATTTTAATTTTATAACTGCAGCAATATTACTAATAACATTAGTGTATTTTAGAATTTGAACATTTGAGAAGATGAAAAAAATGACTGAATTTTTGTGAAAAAAAAAAATATTTCCTTAATTATTTTCTAAAAAAAATTTTTTGTTATTTCATGTTTTTTTCATACATTTAGATTTGTTTATGTAATTTCGTTTAATTTCAATTTCAATTTCATAATACACAATTACGTTTTTTTGCATTTTATTATTATTACTCCAATAATAAAATTGGTATTTTTTATTTCCTTTCATTATTGTTTATTAAATAAATATACATATATATGCGTGTATGTATGTATGCATGTAACTTTTAAATATGTATGTGTGTAATAAAGTAACTAAACCAGAGAATACCTAGAAAGTGGGTTTCTTTAAGTAAAGATTTTAAAGATTAAAACTTAATATCCATCCGATTATTTATCTTTGTTTAAAAGAAAAATTTTGTATATTACCAGTGTAAATATGTTTGTAGTTATATAATTTGATTAATTTTCACATCATTTTTCTTCAATAAATAAATAGAATTTTGTAGTATAATAAATATTGGCATTTTTATTTTATTTCATTATTTGTGTAAGTAATAATATAAATATACGTATGTAAGTATGTAGGTATGTGTAAGTATAAGGTATTGTTAATAATAACATGATGATAATAAGTTAAATGAACCAAGTTCTTTTCTTAAATCATAAACTTAAATTTTATATAAAGATAAATTTTATTCTTAATTTTTTTATTTCATTTATTTTGCATAACTTTTTTTTTGTAAGCTTTAAAAATGTAACTAGTAACAACTGTATATTATTTATATAAATAAATATATTTTGGTTTATTAAATTACATAAATACTTTAATATTTTTTTTATACAATTATATTTGAATTAATATCACTTTTAAATTACATATTTCACATATTTTTAATATATATTTATTTATTACTTTTTAATAATTTAAAGTTTATTTATAAATTTGTTTAAAACATTAAATTTCACAGTATATTATATAAATAATTTAATGAAAAATTCTTAAAGTTCAAGGTTCATGTTCTTTTACAAAAATTTCCAAACATTTTGGTATTTGATTACGATAGGGTATGCGATATTTACTAATAATTGTGGCAGCTAAACATTTAAGATTAATATAATTAACAAGAGGTATTGTATTTGCTGAATTAAGTGAAATTAAATTATATGGACGTTCATCCGATTTATTGGGTTGATCCAAATCGGCACCACGTTCAAGAAGTATTTTAATTATCTAAAAAGTAACAAAAACACATTTTTTTCTTTTAATTGAAAAATTAATTTCTTAAGTTTTTGAAAATTCAAATAAAATATTAAATTTTTAAAATTCCCTTTTTTAAAAATTTTAATAAAAAAATTTGTAACATTTCTTTTCAAAAATTAAAATTTAATAAAACGTTTGCGAAATTAAATGAAATCAAAAATTCACTAGTCTGAGTAAA
>JACGTJ010003488.1:0-12367 GCA_014858695.1 Chrysomya rufifacies | reverse complement strand
CGCCCACATTCTGCCCACTTCAGCATTTATTTCATTTAACCTCTTTTGATGGTGGGTATCAAAGATTCGGCCAAGCCGAATATAATATTCTTACTTGTTTTTCAATGTAATAAAAACTAGAAATTAAGATCTTTTTCTAATATGTCTTAATAAATAAGATTGTCCGTAAACAATTACTCTAACGAAAATGTTTTCATATCAACTTATATTATACCAATATCTTATATTATACCAATATCTATTTATTTAGGATATATTCTTGTAAATTATCTTTTATAAGGCAATACTTTACATTTTTATTTAAAAATGTATTTTTGTCATTCCGGTTCACACGATGTGAATGTTATAAATAAATATTGTACAAATATTTTTAATATAAATTTGCTGTTAAGCAAATAAATATATTTGATCATATTAGCTCTGTTCCAGTATTTGACAAACTTACAAAGTTTTAAACAAAAGAATCAAATATTACGGGGGGCATACACATGTAACCTTATGGTACATTACATGAAAGTAATCAAAAATTACTTGTCTTTTGTTTGCATGATGTGCAATTTTTCAATTGTTTATTATCGCATGTCATGCATTTTGAAATGTTAAAATATAAATAAAAAAGAAAAGTTTGGGAAAAAATGTATGCTTTAGGCTTAAAGACAGATGTATGAAAATTTAGACAAAGCTTCAATTACACGGACACTAGATTGACTTCATGTGCATGCATGGGAGCTAGGTGAAATATTAAGTCGATTAAAATGAAACTTGGCACATGGTTAAAGATACTGAAGGGAGTTAAACTTGTTACACTTGTTAAATTGAATTCAATTACACACTTATTTAGGCGAGGACATTTGTAGGGGGATAGGTGTAAAAATGCACCAATCATGACCATTTTCCATAAGTTTTATTCCCCTAACAAAATAATCTTTACCAAATTTAATCGAAATATTTTTAAAATTGCGACTTCATCCACATATTTTATCATTTTTTTACCATTTTAGAAGGACATTTATAAAAATACGACTTTTCTCTATGTTACATCCACCCAAACGCATTATACCCTCTCGAACTTTAAACAGTATTAACTAATTTGTAGGTACACAAACTAATTTAAAGATTTATAACAGAAAAAAAAAACAAACTCATTCGTCCTCATCATAAAATTCGTTTGTTGTGTTTTCAAAAATTAAGGAGAAGAAAATGAACAAAACGGATATGAAAATTAATATGAATTTATTTTGTCTGGTTTTTCTTCTTTGCCATCTATAGACCATAAAGTTTTACACTGATATTTATTTAATGTAAATTTACATACTCTGTATCTATCACTGAGTAAACGATTTTTAATTTAATTTAAACTGAACCGTCATACCCTCGCCATTTGTATTACTTTAGCCAAACAAATATTCATAAGTATTTGCAATTGCTCCCTTAAAAACATTGTAAAGTGTAAACGGAAGTAACCAATATAAATGTGACTGTAGATTTCTGAATTAAAAACAAATTTATGTTTTTTAAGTAACTAACAAATTATCTGAAAAACAATAATGAAATGAAAAAGTGAAAAAGATTAGAAAAGAATGATATAAATTTAATTTACATTCAAGATGTTAATCAACTATATTCAAATTGCTGGATAATTTATCTGTTGTGGACATAAGAAATGTGGAGAATGAATTTACATAATGTTTTCCTTTTTTTCTTAATTAAGACAAATAAACAGTTTGAATGTTTTGTAGCAAATTTCATGAGCTCTCAAGGAACAAATGAAACTTTCTCAAAGTTAATTAATTACATTTCACCTGTATTTTTTATTTATTTTTATATTAGACATTAATATTTCTTCTATAGTCCGTAAGTAGTGGTAATCATTAGCAAATTTACAAATACAAATAAAAATGCAAAAGATGTAATATGAGAAAAGTGACTATTTAAGTAATAAACTGATAAAAATACCTAAATTACATACAAATATTAGTAGTGGTATATATTTTTGTTGTTCACGTATTTATGTTAAATAACATAATATTAACAATAATCTAACTGAAAATAATATTAAAATATATTTATGGATCAAATTAGTTGTAGCAATTAATAAAAAAAACTACGTCGAATTGAATGTGTAAGAATATTTTATAGAGATATTTTTTCGTGAGTAGTTTATTTTTTATTCGAATTTTCCACATTATGACTATTAGACATAAATTGAGAGATTATATATTCCTAAATTCTATTCAGGTATATTTTTTTTCATTTTTTCGTACTAAGACTATTAAGGTACTAAAGTTAAAATATCAAATAAATTTCAGAAAAGAAATACAACTTTGTGTAGAAACAAATTATAATGATGTCTTTATTATTTAACATCTATAATTAACGAATATATTACTTATTATAGGAAGTTAATTAATTACGTTTATGATATTAATGTCACCACATTAATGTGGTTCATGTTGTCACAAAAGTGTGTAGAAAAGAAAATTCAACACTTCAGCATAAATATACAGAAATTTCAAATAAAGCAATATAACAAGTTTTCAATATGAGAGGACTGGGCTGGGCTGGGCTGGTATTGTGACTTGACTTACAATTTCATCTTACAAATAACATATTAACACATAAATACACATTGTACATTAAAGTGGCTCTGAGAGTAAGCATATTGAAATAATTTAGTTTGCAGGGAACTGAACTGTTATCACAACATCATCTTTAAACTAAATTTTGTAAAAAGTGAACTGAACTTTTTACAAAGTCTAGTGTCAATTTTATTTTGTAGCACTTTATTGTACATAGATATGTATTAATTGTGTAATAAAGTTTAATATTAGCTTATTTACATTTAAACATGTTCAACACTACGACATTCTTCTTACATATAAAGTTTTATATGTATTTATTTATTTTTTTTCGTACATGCGTACTTATTAGGGAGATTGATTTTTCGACGTTTTTGCAGAACCCGATTTAGATATTTATTCAAACCTATGTTGCATAACTCGAAAAAGAGAAAAACTAATGTTTAGATAAAGTAAAAAATTGCTTAAAACCCGCTTCAATGACCCCCGTAATTTTTTTTTTCTTAACGAAAAAGTTCAGAAAAAAACACTATCCCTAATACATTTCTTTGTATATTTGTAAATTTATGAACATGTACGTTAAAATTCGTAGTTAAAATTTATTTAACATTATTTACTTTTTGGCTTGTTAGTTTGTCTTTTAACATTTCTCTCAATTTATATATAAAAAAAACTTTTACACTAACGCTTGTGAAAAAACTTTGAAAGTTTTCATCTTACTATTTGATTTATTGCCAAACGTTGTTTCAAAAATCTCAAATGTGCTTAAAATTCCAATCTCTTTTATACAAGCAACTAAAATTGAATGTTAATACTGTGACTTCCATTCAATACACATTTACCAAGGCATATATTGATAAAATATGTCTACAGTTACATATGTATATAAAAAAAGTTATATTTGACTTGGTCGAATCTTTTATGCCCACTATCATAATGGATTGATGACAATAACAGTGGAAATGAGGAGGCATGTTGTGTAGACATGCCCATTTCAAAAAAATCTGATGTATACATACTTCCAACTTATTTTTGATAAAGAGTATAATAATAAATAATATCGTATTTGATATTATTAACGATAAATCTAAATCAGGAGTACAGATATTATATATGTAGAGATTATATATACTAAGAAATTAAGTGAGGGTGCAACTAATTCGTTTCAAACAGATTTCAACATAATCGTTTATTTTCCAATAAACATATAAAGAAATGTGGTTTTATATTCCATACACAAACACTTCAAATTTATTGATGTGTATTTACTATTACATTTGAACAAGAATAATAACAAAAATTGTAATATTCGTTATATTTCTTTTCACAGATAGGCTGAATAATATAGGTTAAGTTTTCCTAAATCACATTCATAAAGATGTATATAGATTTTATTGCAAACAATTTAATGTTTAAATACTGTTTTTGTTATTGGAATTCCCTCAGGAATAAATTCCTTGTGAAAACTTGCACTAACATGTTACCCACTACTGTTTGTATTGGTTTTGTTAGTAAAGATTTTGGATGGGATTAAGATCTATTTATGTTGAGTTATTATATGAAAGCATAATATAAAAAGAAAAAAACTTAAAGTTAAAACATTTTCTATATATTGCCATCATCATGAAGAACTTTTTCTTACTCGGTAATAGTGATAGTAGAGAAAGAACGAAGTAATTGTTCCTTCCAACATCTAAACATTTTAGAATAGAAGAGTTTTATAAAGTTGGTGCTAACTTGTGATAACATTTGAAAGATGAAAACTTAAGTAAGAGTGTGAGTGTATTACATATGTATGTACTTATATATATTTTTTTTCTAAACAAAATTAATGGATGTTAAAAAGGAGATGTCATTCGAACACTAAACCCACTTCCATTAACTCTCGCTCTCCCTCTCTAGCACACAAATAATACTTTGTATATTGGTACATATGAACATAAGTACATTTAATGTATAACATATGCCAATACATTTATAAATCTTGTTTGTACATACGTATGTTTGGATAATTTTGAAAATTTATTATTTTATCATAAATTTATTAAATTTCTTTAATGGGTTGATTTTTTTATTACGAAAGATTCATAGATTTTTTTTTAATTTTAAATTCGAATCGTTTAGAATTTTTTCCCAAAAAGCATTACTTTCCTCTCATGAAAAATATAAATTTGAGAAAAATATCTTTAAAAAATCTTTATAGATAAGTATTTGTAAAAAATTGGTGGGTTAATTGAAAACATTTACAAATTGGTTTAGACATTTTCAATTAACTATATACGCATATATTTTTTGCTTTTGTATTTCGCACGTTAAATTTGATACATTCTCGACTACATGTATACAATCTTTTCAAATGTCAATTATTTATAAAAATTACCAATTCCGCTCCCATCGTACCACTGTCTCTTTATATTTAATTTAATAGAGTCAGTTGTAAAGACTTTACGTTATTCGTTGTTTCAAACACACAACATTAAATTGTCATTGAAAAATGTTCAGCAGGAACAAAGATAGAAAAACGGCTGACGAAGCAAATTTAATTTAATTTTTAATTAATTTCAAAGTTAATGTTAAAGAACTGCTAATTATATTTTCATTTTATATTTTTTTTATGCACACATTTGTTTTTCGAAATATTTTCTTTTAAATAAAATCTTTTTTACTTAATTCAGAGTTTTTCATTATTTCCTTAATAACTTTTCCAAAAAAAAAAAATATATTTTTAACGCAACATTAAAAATGTTTAAATACAAATTATAAAGATGGTTTCTCATTAATTTTGACAATTAAAACTTTATCATCAGTACCAATTTGAACTTTTGTTAAAGTCAAACAAAAGAAAACCCTACTATTTTGATTAACTTATTTGACAAATGCCAACAAAGATAATTAAATCTTTATATAAAGAATTATTTTATTTGGAGCGTTTTTGTGTTTAATTAAATTTAGATTTAGTAAACAAGTTTTTATTATAACATATTTTTCAACTAAAATTGTTCCATTTTTCTGAAAAAAAAATCCTTCGATGTTTTTAATCAATTATTTGTTTAATAAACGTAATTTCTTCTTATGAACATATTTAACCAAAACGAAAAAAGTTAATCTTTAAGATCCAACCTAAAACAGATTAATTGATAAGATAACGGGATATTTTTTTCACATATCGAAAAAAATAACTCTATAAGGGCATTATTCGATCCTTATGGGAAATTTAGAAAATTTTGAATTTTGGAATTTGGGAGTAATTTAGTATATAAATATATATGTAGTAATAAAATAAACATAATATTTATAATAATCAATTTTTATTTCATTATTTTTTCATTCTTCTTTATGTTTCTAATAGCTATACTGAGTACACTGTGCAAGGAATTTCTACAGTTCAATGTATCAGCCATTTTGTATATGATGAATAATGAACAGTTTGGTCATAGTACTGCGTCAGCACAATATTTTTTACAACTTGCTGGTTATTTGGGTATACCGGTGATATCGTGGAATGCCGATAATTCTGGCCTAGAGAGACGTGCTTCACAATCAACACTTCAACTTCAGTTAGCTCCAAGTATAGAACATCAAAGTGCTGCTATGTTGAGCATATTAGAACGTTACAAATGGCACCAGTTTTCGGTCGTCACCTCCCAAATAGCCGGTCATGATGATTTTGTTCAAGCTGTAAGGGAGCGTGTAGCTGAAATGCAAGATCATTTTAAATTTACCATCCTCAATTCAATTGTTGTAACGCGTACTAGTGACTTGATGGAACTTGTTAATAGCGAGGCAAGAGTAATGCTCCTCTATGCCACGCAAAGTGAAGCAATCACTATTCTTAGAGCTGCTGAAGATCTGAAGTTAACGGGCGAAAACTATGTGTGGGTTGTTAGTCAATCGGTCATAGAAAAGAAAGACGCTCATCCCCAATTCCCTGTGGGTATGTTGGGAGTTCATTTCGACACGAGCAGTGCCGCATTAATGAATGAAATAACGAATGCCATTAAGATTTATGGATACGGTGTAGAAGCCTATGTATCAGATCCTACAAATCAAGGCAAAAAATTAAATACACAGTCGTTATCATGTGAAGATGAGGGTAGAGGACGCTGGGACAATGGAGAACTGTAAGTATAAAGTGCATTATTCTTTACACATATTAAAATATTTTCATGTTCGTCTATTAAAGGTTTTTCAAATATTTGCGAAATGTATCGATTGATGGAGACTTGAATAAACCCAATATAGAATTTACGGCTGATGGAGATCTTAAATCTGCAGAACTGAAAATAATGAATCTACGTCCTGGTGCCAACAACAAGAATTTAGTATGGGAGGAGGTTAGTAATGTATTTTTGTTAATTTTTTATTAGTACAATTGTCAATTATATGTGATGCCATTTTCAGATCGGTGTGTGGAAATCTTGGGAAACACAAAAACTTGATATTAGGGATATCGCATGGCCTGGAAATTCACATGCTCCACCACAGGGTGTTCCAGAAAAATTCCATTTAAAAATTACATTCCTCGAAGAAGCACCCTATATCAATCTGTCCCCTGCAGACCCAGTTAGTGGCAAATGTCTTATGGATCGTGGTGTCCTATGTCGAGTGGCAGCTGATCATGAGATGGCTGACATCGATGTGGGACAAGCGCATCGCAACGAATCTTTCTACCAGTGTTGTAGTGGTTTTTGCATAGATCTTTTAGAGAAATTTGCCGAGGAGCTGGGCTTTACATACGAGCTAGTACGGGTCGAAGATGGTAAATGGGGTACACTTGAGAATGGTAAATGGAATGGTTTAATTGCCGAATTGGTAAATCGAAAAACTGACATGGTATTGACATCACTTATGATCAATACTGAACGAGAAGCTGTGGTGGATTTCAGCGAACCCTTTATGGAAACTGGCATCGCCATTGTAGTGGCCAAACGTACTGGTATCATATCACCCACAGCATTCTTAGAACCATTTGACACGGCTTCATGGATGTTGGTCGTAATTGTCGCTATACATGCTGCTACATTTATGATCTTTTTATTCGAATGGCTTTCATCCAGTGGTTACGATATGAAGCTATACATGCAGAATACCAACGTTACGCCCTACCGTTTCTCCTTTTGTCGCACGTACTGGTTAGTGTGGGCGGTTATCTTTCAAGCTGCCGTACACGTCGATTCTCCAAGAGGTTTCACATCCCGCTTTATGACCAATGTTTGGGCTCTTTTCGCTGTCGTCTTTTTAGCCATATACACTGCCAACTTGGCTGCTTTCATGATAACGAGGTACATTTTCACTTGAATGGATCACATTGCGCTGCTAGTTATTAATATTTTTCTTTGCAATTTAAGGGAGGAATTTCATGAATTCAGCGGTTTAAATGACAGCCGCTTGGTTCACCCTTACTCACACAAGCCATCCTTTAAATTTGGCACGATTCCTTACAGTCACACAGACTCCACAATCAATAAATACTTCAAGGAAATGCACTACTATATGAGACAGTAGGTCATCACATTTTACTATTTCTTTCTCTAACCTTCAAAAACATTTTTTTAATCTTTTTACATTTGTGCATGATAAAGTAACGCAAAAAAAAAAAATATCAATAAAAATCAAATAAAATTATTATTTTTTCTCTTCCCTTCAATGTTTTCACAACATTTTGTTATTGTTGATTTTTCGTTATTGTATTATTTTATTTTGTGCCTCATCATCATTATTGTATTCATTCAGATATAACAAATCAAGTGTGGCAGATGGTGTTGTGGCTGTTCTGAATGGTAACCTGGATTCATTTATTTATGATGGCACTGTTTTAGATTATCTGGTAGCACAAGATGAAGATTGTCGTTTAATGACTGTTGGCAGTTGGTATGCCATGACAGGTAATGTGTCAGCAGTTTTTTCTTTTTTTACTTATAGACCATGTAAATAATTTCACATTTATTTTCTTTGTTTATATTATAGGTTATGGTTTGGCATTTAGCCGCAATTCAAAATACGTCCAAATGTTTAACAAACGTCTTCTTGAGTTTCGTGCTAATGGAGACTTAGAACGTTTACGTCGTTACTGGATGACTGGTACATGTAGGCCGGGTAAACAAGAGCACAAATCATCTGATCCTCTTGCCCTTGAGCAATTTTTGTCAGCATTTTTACTATTAATGGCTGGCATTTTGTTTGCAGCGTTGTTGCTCCTTGTCGAACATGTTTATTTTAAGTATCTGCGAAAACGTTTTGCTAAAAAGGATGGTGGACATTGTTGTGCCCTATTCTCACTCTCGATGGGTAAATCATTGACCTTTCGCGGGGCAGTCTATGAAGCTACTGAAATACTTAAGAAACATCGCTGCAATGATCCCATTTGTGACACCCATCTGTGGAAAGTCAAACATGAATTGGACATGACTCGTTTAAGAGTAAGACAATTGGAAAAGACAATGGATAAGCATGGCATCAAAGCTCCTCAGTTGAGGTAAATCATTTTTTTTTTAACAAAATTCTCTCGAATACTAAAGTAGATTTTTAATGATTTATATTATTGTAGACTTGCTTCTTCGTCGGATTTATTAAATCATCATCATCTCAAAGAACGTCCTCCTCTAATGGGAAATTTAAGTTTAGCAGCAAGCGCACAAGATTTATACAGGTGGTAAGTTTTTCGTTTTCCAACCCTATCATGCATGCTTTCATTCGCACATTCCAACCAAAGGCAATCCACAATTCAACACTATTCCAATATCAAGCATGTAGCCTCAACATCCAACGAATGCTCTTATAATATTCTTTGACATTTTAATCAAAAAAAATTTCTTGTAGATCCCTCAACGTCACTTTAATCTAAAACCCTTACAACTAATAACTAAAAAAAAGCTAATAACTAAATATCATAAAAACCAAAATGAAAACCAAATCCCCTATATTTCTCCCAAATTTCTTAATTTTAGTTCAATACACGTTGTAAAATATACCGTATATAAGTATGTTTTGCTTTTTTTTATTTTTTGTGATTTAATCGTACGTGTGCGTGTATGTACGTGTATTTGTACGTAGTAGTCACAAAATTCTTACATTTATTTTAACTCTATTCAATACGATTTCCGCGATCTCTGAAATTATTTAATATACATATTGTACAACTTTCTGATCAAGGACTTTATATACGACGTACATTCATATTTTTTCCACGATTCAGAATATATAATTTATGGGGCCTTAAGTTAATAATTTCAAACGGAATGACAAACTTATATATACCCTATCACTATTAGTGAAGGGTATAATAATATGCACTTAATAATGGAGTTTGAGTAAATAGTTCGAAATATTTGTGACACTAAACTTATAACACAGTCACCTAAATAGTAATAGATAAATAAATAAATAAAAATTCATTTTTTAAAGTTTAATTGGTAAAATATCATTATGAATTATTTACAATTAAGACTTTTCCAAAATATTCCAAATATTTTTGGTTTAGATCTATCATTATTTCGGTGACTGTAGTGTATAAACTAAATCTATTGTATTTTTATATCCAAATTTATGTACATATATGTATATACATATCAATAACTATGTAATAACAATTAAAAGATTGTTTTTATAATAATTTACTTTTATCTTGATTACCAATGTTGGCACAATCACACTCACAAATTTCCTTCAATTCACTTATTTATTGTTTTAAGCCAGCCCACCAAAAATTTCCAAGCAAGTATCTGACTTAAAATTCATATTTGTCATTTAATAAATTATTAATATTTACGTATTTTTAGAAAATTACTTTATAAAAGAAAAGGGACTAAGTTTATATGTACATTTGCATATTAAACCGACTTTCTACAAAATATACTTTGACATAAATTTCATAAAATTTTTTCTATTCCATTGACAATTCGTGAAAAGTCAAGACATCACGAAAAGTCAAGACATCAACTGAAAGTTTTTGGGTAATTTTTTATAATATGTCAAGGTAAATTTTCAGTGAGTCGGTTTAATGTATATTATAAGAGTATTACCATTTATTATAATATAAGAGAAATTTATGGCACCGAACTGATATTATAATTAAACACTTAAGTTGATTAGCTGTTCTAACTGAAATAGAAAGACATAATACACTTTACAGTTTACAAACAATCGCTTAATATAGTTTAAAAATCATAAATTTTGTGAATCAATATTTCTTCATTTAAGGACCATAAATGTCTTAAGAAATTATAATGTCTCTGCCAAATTTCATTAGGATTACAGCTCATCGACATCTTTTTCAAGGAAAACAGAAAAACAGTTTATTCCTCACTCAAATTTAACAATCCAAGGGACCCTCGAATTAACTTGCTTATATAAAGAGATCAACTATAGTTAAAATCTGTAATAATTCAAATTTCTATGCAAAATTCGATTTTATGTAAAAAACATAATTATGTCGACTAAATGAAGAAATAGAGCAAAAGTAGTTGAAATCTGAGATAATTCAAATTTTCTACCCAATATTCGATTTTGAATGAATAAAATAAAATTGTTTATATCTCGGTTAAATGAGAAGATAGAACTAAATTGTTGAAATTTCTGATGTCTATATAAAATATTTTTTTTTATATAGAAAAATACAAAAGCAATTCCAATCTATAGCACTCAAATTTTTAGCTTGAAATTGATGTTAAAATTTATATTTTTGTTCAAATAACAAATATTAATTTGTGTATATAAATATTATAAGTGTATTTAATATATTATATATTTGAATCATAATTTTTATCAAAATATCATAATAATTGTTTAAATTAAAACCTTCTTATTTAACTTACAATTTAATTATAAAAGAAATAATAAAATTGTTTTCGAAAAAGTTTACAAAAAATGACATGCTATATAAGTATGATACGAAAGATCCATAATTTCTTACAATATGTCTTAATACTATCCAGGATGTTTTATTAATATCCAGCAAAAATATTTGTTGTTAATGACATCAATTTATGATACTATTTACTTGGTAATGTAACAATATTTTAAAATGTTTTATTAGAACATTAAATAAAATTTTATTGAAAATGCTAAATATTTGAAAGTTAGATTAAAGTAAACGTTAGTTAATAAAATGGCAACAATCATTTATTTGAAGTAATGAATAGAAAAATAACATCAGTTAGACGACTTAGTAATTTAAAATTCACCAATTTACATTTTACATATATACCTAGAACTACTAATACATACATAATTATTTTATTTAATTAAAATTAATTTAATAACAAACATTTTTTCTTTCATTGTAATTTTCCTTAACAAACAAACAAACAAATTTTAGGTCCTATAAAACGGAAATAGCGGAAATGGAAACAGTGCTGTAAAGTTCAAATCATCAATACACATTGTTTAATGTTAAAAATACACATCATCAACGAACGTCATTGTGTAAGATCTTATCAATAATTTGTATTATTAAAAAAGTCAAAAAAGACAGCAGCAACAAAAAGGAAATGAGCTAATCGTCTTAAGGACAACATGGTAATCTATAGAGGAAATATGTATGTTAAACAAAATAACAAATAAATTTTGTTGGCAATAAGCTTACAAAATCATGAAAAAAACACAAAATCCAACATTAAGGTTAAGTATTTAAGAGATGAAAACAGCCAAAGTAAAATTAAATATGAATCATTGTGTTATGTTCGGTCAGCTCGAACGTCTTATGCTCTTCACTATTGTAAAATTGATAAAAATATCGACAAGATAAATATTTACTAAAATGTATGTATGTATGTATGTATGTATGTATG
>JACGTJ010003482.1:1069-11809 GCA_014858695.1 Chrysomya rufifacies | reverse complement strand
TTGTATAAACACGTGTTCAATGTGTTTGTTGTTTGTATCCCCTTAAATTTGTGAATTTGGAAAAGATACTCAGAGTTCTATATAAATTTAATTTTTAGCTTAATTTATTAGAAAGTTCCATAGGGTCTCAAAACCCCAATATATAGCCCTTTTGTCCTCACAAGGCTACAAATACCTTTATAACAATAGGACTCTCTTAGCGATTTCCATTTTTCCCATTTTTATTTTAACATCTAAACATATCGAACGAACATATCGAATCTATTAGTCTAGAGAAGAAACCGCTTGACGAATCAGTCAGTATGTATGTCATATTAATGGTACTTTTTATATACAGAACATTTTACGGATTAGCCCTAAATACAAAAACCTTCTCATAACTTTTTATTATTTGTGTTCTTGTTCATATTTAAAAACCTTAAAACTTGTCGTATTTTAATCATTACATTAAACAAATGAAAATCCACAACAAATTTTACAAAGAGTAATGACATTTTTAACAAAATCAATTTAAATTCAGGTTCTTTTAACTTTATATATAAAACAAGAAAATAAAGTCAATACAAATCACTTACTCATCAATTATTTAAAAATAATAATAAAAAAATATATCGTTTGTACAGTTTTATATCACCAACGAAATACTTTTGTATGACAAATGGCACGTGCATCATATTGATTACATAGAATTAGAATTACATTGTACTTCAAAATCGTAAAGTAAATAAATGAGAAAAGTAATAATAAATAAAACAATTTAAATAGAAATATGTGCTTATTTTCAATAGTCAATAGAAATATTTCAATAGTAAACAAGTAGAATTTCCATTGGAAAAATTTACATTTACGCCAACCATAACAAATGACAAATGTCTATTAGAACAGACCTCTATTCTGCTATATTCTTTTGTGTTTTAATTAAAATTTGCTAATTGTCAATAAACAAATTTATTAATAAGTTTCTGTAGCAAATTTTTGCTATCTATAAGAGATAAACGGAAGTCAAATCTATATTCTTAATTTTTGTTCTTTTAATATCCCTTCAACTCACACAATTGAGGGGAAATGGTCTAACTTCTAATATCAATTAAACTTAAACTGTCGTCATATTATCTCATATGTATTTTTTTTTTTTTAATTTCTGCAATTAAAATAATAATCCTTAAGGAATAAAAAAAAATCACTCAACTTGTAATTTAAAATTAAAAAATTGTTAACAAAGAAAACGGAAATTGTTAAACTTGGGCATGTGTAAATTATTGTTAGTGGTTTCTGCTGCTGTTGTTTTTTTTTATTCCCAAAGCATCTTATTTAAACATTCTTCCCACCACATTCATATTAAATGTCATATACTCGTGCAGAAAAACACACCTCCTTTATATTATACATACATGTGTACAAAGGTTTATCTTTAAAAAACAAAAGAAACTTTATTCCTATACTATAAACCTATACATACATATATTTTTTACATCCTTTTTAACACAATAGCAGAATTTAAACCAGTAAACATTTTATTGTCAAATGTGTTCTATCAAAGGGTTAGAATTAGAAAAAAATACCGTAATTTCAAGTAATAGAGATTTACATAAATTTATATATTCTGAACCCTGGTAATATATCATGTTAAAGCATTCCGCAGTACAACCGTCGTATTATTTATTTTTCAATTTAACATCGTTTATTCAGAAACTGAATACAGACATCAACATAAATTTAAAAAATATTCCACATGATAAAACGATACTTCGATATCGAACTTAAGATATGGTACTTTTTTTACATTTTGTAACTTTTTTAGTACTCTTAAGCTTTTTTGGTACTTTCTTGACACTTGGTTCCTTTCTTATCTCCCTTTTGGTACTTGTTTTTTAACGCTTATCAAAATTGTATTTGGATCCCTTAACAACTAATTCAGTGTATTATTAAATATATAAATTTTGAAAAGCCCTATTTTTCCCTTAAAATTTTGAATTTTCAAATGGCACCGAATATCTGTTTTAGTTTTTACCAAAACATTACGAATTGTAAAAATTTATATATAAAGTACCGAACTTATATATAAAGTTCTTGTCACAAACTCTCTTTAAAATAAATTTTAATCTTTATTTATTACAAAGTTACATGGGGCCTTCAAAGTACAAGAATACAGCTTATTTTAAAGGGTCCGAATTAGAAAAAAACTTTTCTAATTCGGACCCTTTTGAACATTATATAGAAAAGAAATTTAGAAATAAAAAACATTTCAATTCAAGATCACCTTTTTATCAATATCTGAATGTTATATCAAAAAGAAAGTTATAAAATAAATAAAAAAAAAATTAAATAACTTTGGCAACAAACTCTAACCTAAAAGCTCCTTTTTAAAACTATTTGTAACACAATATGTTTGCAGGGATTTCTAACAAATATAAATGTGCTAGAACTCATACAATTACAAAACAAAATATTAGCAACAAATGTTCATTTCAAAATTCACAACGGGATAGTGAGATACGATAAGTAAGTAAGTATGTACAAACACATATATATATATAAGAATTCATGTCCTATTCGACCTTATGCGTCCTTGAGGCAAAAGCAAAAAATAAAGGAAGAAATAATCATACCTTTTTTTTTGAATTAGAAATATTAACGCTAAATATCATTAGGAGAAACAACAACATATACATAAATAAAGAGAACAATAAAAAACATAAACCGTTAAGATGACTAAAAACATAAAACCTCACAAGTGAGTCTATGAAGACTAAATAGGAACACATACATTTAAACACACATTTATACTTTAGACAAACGGAAGGAAAGAGATTTAAAGGAATCTTGCAATATTGTCTAACTCATGCTGTGATACATTACAAGTATTTCACAAGCATAAATCAAAAACAGGATTTTACTCTTACTGCATCATTTATTTTCATATTTAACTTTTTTGCAAATTATGTTTTCATTTTACATTCCTCTTCTGTACGTACACGTTTTAGGTTACTTGGCAAAATATTTGTTTTTTTTTCTCTGTCTTTTTGTTCTATTTTGGTTTAGATATTTTAAGGTTATGCGGAGGTTAAAGGTTACTTACTTGCAAAGCACAACAAACAACAAAAGAAATGTTTACAACTGATTGTTCCTTTATGTCTCAGGAATTGTGAAAGAGCAAAAGAAAAATTACAGGATAACGCCAGACACAACAATATCACAATGTTTTCTTTTTTTTTAATTTATATTTTATTTATTTTTAATTATTATTATTATTTTTAATAATAAATTTTAATTTATAAAATTTTTATTTTATAAATCATTTATATGCAAAAATTTTAGTATACACTTAAACATTTTGTTTAAAATATTAAATAATTATTTATTTACTTTTCATAAAATTTGGCACTTTTTTTTTTGTTGTACAAAGTATAATTTTTTTCCTTTGTATTATTTTCACTGTTATTTTGTTTCAAAACAAAAAATTATGTTTATTAATCAAACTTCCGTTAAACCGTGCATGTGCGTCAGGTTTGAAAGCGTTAAACATAGTGATTTTGTGAATAATTTGCAATTTACATTTAAAACCGAATGGAAAATGTTTATAGAGCTTTTATTCTATACTATCAACAAAACACAGTCAAATGAATGAAATCAATTTTCAACAAAAATATACTACAAAATGTTGCAGAGAATTTGTCAACATGTTGCTGACTTATTGTGTACACTCAAACAAATTTGTTAGATAAAATCAATGAATAGCTATCAAAATGAATAATAAGAAAAAAAATTACAATAAAAAATATATATAAAAAAATTTGATTACAGATTTTAACTAGTTTTTCTCTATTTCTTCATGTAATGAGTTTATGTTTTTTTTTACAAATAAATTTAATTTTGAAGGAAATTTAAGATATCTCTTCATTTAACGAAAAAATTTTACAAAAAAAAAAATCAAAATTTTTTGCTTTATCTCTTTATAAAAAAATTGTTATGTTTTCCATATAAAAGTCAAATTTTGGACAGAAAATTTGAGTGGTAAAAGATACGGGAGACTTTTTCCTGGAAACACACCAGTAAAGTAAATAAAACTTTAGAATGGTTAGAGTATCATAGAAAAATCATAAAAAGAATTAAAGGATCAATAACCAGAACCAATTCCAAACCGTGCACATTTTCTGTTAAATTAGTTTACCTTTTTGTGAGTTTACTCTATTTAAAGATTGTTATTACATTCTCGGTATCCTTCTTTATTTTATTTATTATGAACTACTTCATAAATACGAACTACTCTTTCTCAGCGTACTAAATGTTTATAAACATTGCCTCGACAACGTAGCTCTCTTTAATTTCTCAAATATACGGAAACATGCTAAAGAAAATCTCTCAGCCATACGGAAACATTTTCTCATATCATAAAAAATTGTCTATATTTCTTGTTTATTTGTATAACGAAAATGTTGTTGTGTTGTATTTTTTTGAACGTTTTGAATTTTGGTTAATGCCGGCTCTGAAAAATAACAATAATAAAATAAAGTGTGTGTCGTTTTTTTTCTCCATTCTCAGCAAAAAGTTTTGTTAAATACATACTCCACGAAAAATGAAATCCAACAAACAACACAAGCATTTTTGCCATTGTTATGGCGGCGGTTTAATGTCCGTTGGTTGATGCACGTGTGCGCCATTTAGACACCCGCTTACACACCTCAAGCACTTTAAAGCTCTTCCGTAGACAACACACATACATACACACAAATGGACGCACTTAAATACTACATACAAACAAATCAACATAATGTACAAAATTATAAATATATATACAATAAATAAACATAAGAAAATTTATTGGTTTCCATTGAATTTAAGGTTTTTTTTTTTTAAATATGCACATATTTTTTTCGTTGTTTTATTTTTTTATTAATATTAACTGTCGGCGGGGCATAACTGAATGTGGAGTATATAAGTATGTTTCAAGTAATGTCTGAAGATGTGTATCTTAACACGAAGTAGATAAAAAATATATACATATAAATTCATACTAACGAAATGTATGAATAAGGTACTTAAATGGGGAAAAAAACTTATTGCGATTTTTTATTTTATGCGCATAAAGCAAATATGTATAATTTGGAAAAAAAATATATATATTTTTAAATTCTCATATATTATAAAAATGTCAAAATTATTTTCGGCACAAATTGCCATTTCTTTAAATTTTTATTGTTATAAATATTTTTTTATTTTGTTAATTTCATAATTAAATTGTTCTCTTGGTCATAACGTATTTCCGTTTACAGTTATTTTAAGATTAAACTTAAGATTAGCAAGATACGAAAGAAATTCTCAAAAATATTGTTTTAAGCTTAAAACAAAGATTAGAAAGATACGAAAGAAATTGTCAAATATATGTCAATAAGCAAGAAACTTAAATATAATAAATAAGAAATCAACAGTGATATATTTTTATTTGACAGCCTGTGCAGTCTCCGGTCTATATGTTCTTTGATGTAAACTATTTCTAGTAAAATGTTTGTTAAATTTATAAAACTAAGAAGTCCAAACCTAAGCAATTGGCGGTCAGGCGCTTTAGGAATTTACAAATTAAATTTATATTTAGGTTTATTACAATAATGTCAATTTATTTGAGCAGATAAATCTAATGCTTTTATTTAATTGTTCTAAATTCCATTAACAATAAAATTATAACCTAACTTTTAGTAAAACGAAAATTTTATTCACCTTTACTCCCCCTCACGTAAGGAGTAAGAGTTTAATTTTTGATTTAAGTTTTGTTAACGGGGTAAACTATTTCTCAGTACTCTTTTTTATAGTTTCGAACTTATCCGCAGAATTTTTTCTCAAGATCCGGCAAAAATTTCCTACGAATTAATTTACCTTGAGGATCCTTTTACCGGTTATTTCGGTAAAAGTTTTACCTAATTTTTTTCCCGGGAAACTTAAATTAAATTCAACCAAATATCAAAAATTAAAAATCTATCGAAATAAATCGCTACATTAACGCTACTTCATTAATTTGGACTTTTGTACTTAGACAGTTTAATGCACAGTTTTGCGTATCATATTAACTTTTGTTTATAACAAAATTTCTTTGTCTTTTTTTTTACAAATGTTACTGACACTAAAAGCTAGTGTCAGGTAAGACGATACCAACTAATTTATATAAACAAATATACACACACATGTTAGTACTTAAACTTGCAAAAGAAGAAGAAGAGAAAACAAAAACATAAAAAGCAAACAAAAAAACGAGTTCCAGCAGACTTAGAAAAGTGAAACAATTGCTTACACGTGTTTATATTCGCGGCCTTATACAAAAATGAATAGAAATCACTGACATGCACACGTACCCACTAAACAAAGATCAGATCAGATTAAAGTCGAAATCACCAAAAATATAAAGAGAAAAAACAAAAACAAAACACAATTGTTTAAGTATGTTTTAAAGTCTTATGTATGACTTTGGTTTCAGTCACTTGAAATGAAAATAAAAACTCAGACAAAATATCGTTTCTTCAAAAAAAATTCACCAGCCAACTGTAAAGATTTGGAATACGATTAAAAAGTTATAAATTTTATGTACTTGGATTATATAAATCTCATTCTCAAGTAATTTAAAATACATATAGTTATTCTAGGAATTTTGTCTTTGTTTCTTAAACTTGGTTTCCTTTAAATATATGTTTTTCTATCTTCACAATATAAACGAGTAAGAGTGCTTTAGTCGGACAAGCCATTTCACCATTTTAAATCAGATGAATAAATGGATCTTTAATCATTGTACATAAGTTAACTTCAATAAACAAAGTTATGCATAACTTTTTTGTTTATATAATATATATTTCATTTTGGGTGTACATTTTTATAGGGGATAGGTGAAATAATATACCGATCACAACTAATTTCAAAATACTTTTCAAATTTCACCAAGATATCGATAACATTAATAACTTTCCAACATATTTCCAGCATTATATGTTATAATACCTCCATATTGATAGAACATTTGATTTAGGTATATGGGAAATAATGGAGCCATTGGAATGGAATTTAGCATATAATGTTAAATAATTGAGTTTCAATTTTCATTAACAATATTACAGGTTAGTCAATATTCGGGGAGAACATATGTTTGGGAGGCGGTGGAAATATAGGACCGATCCTGGCCATTTTAAACAGCGACCGTTCTTAGAACAAAATAACAAAATAATAATAATTGGTCCTTCAAAATTACTCATATTGTCCTTCGGTGCGATCTCTTTCGTGCTTTGAGCAAACGACTTAAAATCTTACTAGGACTCAAAATATGTACACATGTTACAAACGGTATGACAAACCGGTTATACCACCCATAATTTTTTATTGGGTGGAGGTCACTTTTCATGTTTTACTCTTCATAAAAGGTACCAAAAATACTTTTCAAAAAATAATACATTAAATTTGTGCTTACGGCATTAGAACGCAAGTACGGAAAGGAAGATAAAAGTACCAAAAAGATTCAAAAAAGTATAGAATTGTAATAAAATTGAAAAAAGTATCAAAAATCGAAAAAAAAAAACACAAAAAATGTTAAGAAAATCTAAAAATACCAATTACTATCAAAGAATAAGAAATTAAAAAAAAAAGAAAAAAAAAACTTTAAAATACCAAATCTTAAATATGATTTCAAAATGTACTTGCCTATTTCAAGTTAAGATCTTTTGCGTTCGGCAACTTTTGTGAAAATTTTATGGTACGAGAACGTACATATAGTTAGTTTAATAGTTAGTCCGAACAAACCTAATATAAAACTTAAAAGGAAACAAATAAAATTGTAATTACATTAATATCACATCAGGGTAAAATACACCCAAACACGATTATTTTCTTCCGTTATGCATTTATGTACTTGCAAATAAATGGGTTTCTCGAACTTTTTTAAATTTAAACCCTATTTTGTAGAAACTGTAAAATTTTCATGAATGTAAAATGACGAATATAATTTCAATATTTTTTGAGAAAGTCTCATTAAAGCGTAAATCTTTTAAAGTGTAATAATTAAAAACAAAAATTAATTAAAAATTGCATTATTAATTAATTAAATTATCATAAAATTTTATTTATAAAATAAATTAGGAGTAATTTTTTTAAGCAGACAAATAATATGAATAATATCAATAATTATTATAAATTTACTGATTGTTATTTATTTATCTTATCAAATAATTTTGAAACATATGTATATGCATATGTCAACTGTCATTAGCATTCTAAAATTGAAAAGTTAACGCTTATTTTTTTCATAAATGGATAATTAATATTAAATACTAAACTAATTTAAATTTAAAAAGGCTATAAACAAAAATCTCGATTTTGTTCAAAATATATACGAATCACTTAAAAAAAAATAACAAAACATAACCGGGGCCAATTAAAATGACGTCTGATATTAAAACCCCAGCGAAAAAAAGCCGGTCTTGACGTCACTTGGTTATCGAGACATTAATATAATTAAAACTACATCAAATATAAAAGTAAATCAATGTGAAACGATCGTGCTATTAGTATAACACAAAAACAGGCACAAAACATACAAACCAGACAAAATTATAAATAAATAAAAAAAAAATGATAACAAAATTTTAAAGGAATGCAAGGAAACGCGACTCTCACTAACCAATGAAATGAAAAGAAAAACACAGGGGAGACGACAATTTAAATAAAAAACAAAAATAATATTATACATGTGGTACATTTGCACAAACACAACTACATACATACACACACATATATATTCATGGCGAATAAACTGGTAGCAATGTCAAGGTTAACACTAAATAATAATAACAAATGACCAATATATAAAAATATAAAATATAACAACTGCAGACATGTACATATATATATACAAATTTTAGAGATTCAGATCCAAAATTTTACTCATACCATACATGCTTTTAATCTTTTAATAAAACCAACAACAACAACAACAACAAAATAAACTTATACATACACAAGAATCAATTGAAATCCCACAAAAGTAACTAAAACGTTGTAGAAAGAGATTTTAAGCAGCAGCAGCAGTCACAATTATTGATCATAAACATATTTAGAAGTCTGATTTTCTTCTCTTTATTCTTGGTATTTATATGAATTTTTTTAATGAGAGACTGTTAGCTAGAAAAACAACAACAACAACAAAATAAATAAAATATTTAACGTATACCAACCAAAAACCATTAGTAATAAGTGAAATAAAATAAAGATAAAAATAATGTTAATAAATTAGAAAAGAAATAAAAGGCGCGTGCACAATATAAAAAATCTAATTATAGTTAATACAGTGTATGACAAAATTTATGATAATTAAGATCGATCGTTTAATTATCATTAAATGATTACAACTCTCATAGACTGAATCATCTTTAAGATAAAGATTCAAATATAGATATTTGGAGTTAAACTTATTGTGTTTTCTGCACCGAAACTGAATTCCTTGATTACAACTTTCTTATTGATAAATATTTTGTATATAACGGAAATGCTCTCCAGTCACCTGAAACATTTAATATTACATTTTTAAAGAATTTTGATCTTTTAAGCCAATATTGTAAATAGAGTTCGTTAATAAATTCTATAAATACATTAAGCATTTCCTTGCTGAATCTATTATACATATGTATACATATGTTGGTCACTGTATACGTTTTATTAATTCAATACTATAAATATGCGATTAAGTATTGTTTTGAATAATTTGTTCAATTGTTGCTATTTTCTATATTCAAACTCAACAACACTTCATGATCATGTTTGTAGAATGTGAATTTATTTCAAAGGAAGAACGTAAAACACACTATAAGTGACAACAATAACAAATTAACGCGATCACGTTTGATCTCTTATACCCAATTAAAAAAGACATAAAACAAAATTTTGTTTTTTTTTAATAAGAAAAAATTATTCACCAAAGTCCAGCCAAAGAATAATCAAATGTATTTGTACATGATTTTTTTCTTCTTCTTTAATATTCCAGACTTATTTATATAAATAATAATAATAATAAAAAAATATTTTATTTATGTTAAGAGGTATGATTTTATAAATGCGTGTGTTTGTATGAAATTACTTACACAATAAATTTATTAAAAAGCATTTCTAATAAAAAAAAATAAATAACAAATCAAGCTTAATTTAAAATACACAATAACCAACAACAATGTTAAGACATGTGCAAATTTACACACATTTACATACAAACAACAATGTAAATTGTTGTAACGAAACAACAAAAATAAGGCACATAAAAACGAAATTGAAATACTTTTTAAACAGGAAGATATTTTCTTAGAGAATAATACAAATAAATCAGGGATGGAAATACAATTCTGTAACCTCCGATTCAGCGATGCAAGATTAATTAATATTTACATTGGCCAAATTTTATTATACTAACTATTTTTATTATGGCAAATATTCTAAGTAAATGTACTCTTTTTTTATTTCGTATCTTTTTTAGTATATTTTTCGTAAGCTTTTTCATTTTAGGTACTTTATGTTTTTAGTACTTGTTGGTACATTTTTGGCATGTATGATAAGTTTTTGACTTGGTACTTTTTAGTTCTTCTTTATTTTTTATCTAGTTACATAATTGTCCTAAACATTCTTTGAAATTCGAGATACAAATCAAAAAACTATTAACTTATCCTTCCCTGCAACAAAACAAAATAGTAAGAGATTATTTTTTTTTTTTTTTTTTTTTTTTTT
>JACGTJ010003481.1:9358-23260 GCA_014858695.1 Chrysomya rufifacies | reverse complement strand
TCCTTGCCATCATTTACTATCGAAAATGACTCCTAAGAGTAGCTTCAGGTTGTTACGGAGAATCTAATTTTCTATCATTTTCTGTTCTTATGGGTGTCACCGTTCGGGAAGAAACGTACCTCGTCTCGATAGTTTTTAAGTGACACCCTTTAGTGCACTTTTTGACCGACGATTTAGTGATATTTAGAAGTCTAAAAAGGGGATCATTTTCTGTTCTTAAGAGTGTCACCGTTCACAAATGTGCCTCGTTTCGATAGTTTTTAAATGTCACCCTTTAGTGCACTTTTTGAATGTCGATTTAGTGATATTTAGAAGTCAAGTCTGGGAAATCAAGAGAATAACCAGAAATATTTTATTTATCTGCAATAAAAATGTACTCTGTGATAAGAAATAGTTATTTATTTAAAATAAAACAATGAAATTAGTTGCTAATTTTATATATTTTTTTATGAATTTATATACTTACAATATATTTTGTTAATTTTCAACAATATTGTCAAATATAAAATTATTATTTTTTTAATAGAACACTAAAAATTTAACTTCACTTTCTAAAGTTATACATTCACTGAGTAAAATTTTTTTATTTCTCTTTGTTTTGTTTTCGCTCCCAAATGTAAGCTATCATTATAGACTAGATTTTTAGATCAAAAGACGATACTAATTGATTTGTTATTATAAAATTGAGAGTATTTTATATTTCATCATAAAAAGGCCACTAAATGGACAACTTTGCGATACTTTTATCACCAACCATCTTCCAAATGCTAACGGGGTATCTAAATACATTTCTGCAAGTGTATAGTTTTGTAAAAATAGGAAATAAGCTTGAGGTCCATCCAATTTTCAACCACTGTTTTCTAATGTTACATAGGATGATGGTGGTTATGAAATATTCTATCAAGTTTTTCTATCCAGGAGAGTAAATGCTTTTAGAGTAAAAGTTTTTAATTTTTTAATAAAATATAATTTGTCGTCGTCGCTTTTTTATTAAATGTGTAACGAGAAAAAACATTTTTTTTTGTAAAATAAGCAATAGTACATGCTGAAATCCGAAATATTTCCAGATTTAAATATATTATCTTATGCAATGAAAAAATTACGCTTTATTTCAACTTAAATTTATTTTACATGAAAATTTTTATTTTTTAACAATAATTTGCATTTAAAATAGTGATTTTATACATTTTTTTTTGCAGTGTATATTAAAAAATTTTTATTTTTTAACAATAATTTGCATTTAAAATAGTGATTTTATACATTTTTTTTGCAGTGTATATTAAAGAGATTAAATATTTGGCTCAAAAGAGAACCATTTCTCTTTAAAAATGAATTTAGTTTACATGTACAGTGTTCACTCGGTTTACCGAATTAAATTGTGTTAAGCATATTCTAGAAATAAAAGAATTCATTAAATCGTTGTGATTTTTCTTTAGTAAAATTATATAATTTAAGCATATTTTAATTTAAATTTAATATAACTTTTTAGGCCTATACTTTAAAACTATAAGAGAGCGAATAATAATTTTAAGTTCACTGGAATCACAACCAATTGTATTTCCGATCGGCTATCAAAACTAAAAATATCAATATTTTTCAAGAAATGTAAGATATATCGAGCGCTAATATATCTAATTTATTCAATATTCAAGGTACTCAAAGCAAATCTCGAACTCGTTAAGCTAAGTAATCGTTAAATCGAGAAAACACTGTAATCATAAAGAGTTCAATAAATATAAACAAAAATGCGCAAAAGAATATAAACTCTATAAAAATAATATTAAAGAGCAAAGTAATGTCAGATATGAATGCGTGACTTAAAATGAAATTTGTGGACAATTTATTTAAATAACGAAATTTGTAAATCTTGGAGAATATTTCGCACTACTTAAAAATTTTGTTGATTTATAGAACATTTCAAAAAAAAAACTTTAAGGATTTTGTGAATGTTCACTATTTTCTCATTTCTTTTATCATCATTTATCATTTACAATTTCCAGTCACTTGCACTTAACCATCTCTGCTTTAAACACTATGTTACTAATAACTATGAACTAATTCCTTTTATTTCTCTCTCTCAATTATAATAAAATTCATCAATATCTCTCGTAAAATCGGCCTATTGAGTAGCAAATGTAGAGGACAGACCATTTTAAATCATCAACTTAAGAATCAGTCGTTAACTGGCGGCCGATTAATAAGGTTGTGTTTTCGTTTTACGGTTTAATTGGGAAATTTTTAGAAAGCCACGTGGGATTTAAAAGAAAATTAAAATTTCATTAATTTAAGTGTAAAATCATAAGAAAACAATATAAAAAGTGAGTTTTTAACATAACATAAGCACAAATAACATAATTTTAAGTGTAATTTTTTAAAATATTACAAAATTTTAGTGAAAATATATAAAATCACATGGTGTTATGTAGTACATATATATGAACAATATATACATATATATGTATATATATAATTAATAATACCATATGTTTTAGTTAAATTTATACAAAAATTATTTAATTAATAATGTTAAATCAGTAAATAAAATGTTATATTTATTAAAGCCCTTAAAGCGTTATATGCTTTTCCAACTGGTTTTCGCAAACGTGTATCGGCAACGTATCTACAGTTTTTTTATTTTATTTTTGTACAAACTTATTGCTATAAATAAAATTCAAGTAAAAAAAAAAGAAACAAGTTTTTAATGCAAAGTTAAAAATGTAATAACAAATTAAAACAACGCATATTATACTCGTACATATTCTTATCAATATTCATAAAACTTTCAAAATTCGCACTTACATTTCCATTACTTAACATGGTGCGGTACTAAATCTGCACTCTCATCTTGCCTACATTTACCTATAAAGGTCCCCCCAACCAAACATTTGTGTTGGCAGACTTATTATCAAATTGTCATTTGTAAAACAAAAACTAATTATTATCCAAATCAATCTATCAATTTCAAAATGTAGACCCTTAATTGTATTTACACATTAATATTAAAAACGTGATTTAAATTTTAGTTACATATATATTTTATTGTAAAAATAACATATAGTCTTATTGTTGTTGTTATGATTTATTATTCCCATCAATTTAACACTAGTTTTCTATATATATACAATAAATTAAAATTGTTTTTTCTTTTCTTTAGTAGTGTGAGTGTAAATTTGTTTTATATTTTTACGTATTTAGTATTTGTGAGATATTTTACCGGCATTTTGCGTATGTATTGCACACTCAATGATTGTTTGTCTCTTTGGTATAAAAGTGTGCTGAGTACAGCAAACAATAAAAAAACTCAATGTAAACAATACAAAACATATGCAATGTGACAACAAAATAATTCGATAAGAACAACACACAATAATGAATAAAACAAGTTCAAGTATAAGAATTTTGTATTACCACCGAATATTTGTTTTTATAATATTCGGCTGTATTATTTGGTATCTTAAATCTATTAATATAGAAATATATATTTTTACCTGTTGTATTTAATATCTTATAGATACTTACTTACAAAATATATTTTGTAAGTATACATTAAAAAATGAATGGTATTTTTCGATATAAAAAAATACACTTTAGAGGATTACAACCTTAATTTCGAATGTTTACTAAAAATTTATCTTTTTTGATGCTTTCAAAAGAATGTTAAAGTATTCTTTGGTAAAATTTCATACCACGATAAGATTTCAAACACCGATAAGTTTGCAATTGCGATTTGTTTGAGGCTAATACCTATCAATAATTCAGAATATACTTAATGTTTTAAATTGGAGAAATTAATTTGAAAATAAATTCAATTTACATTAGGAAGAAATTTTCGAAACTGAAAAGTGAACAAGTCAGTTTTTAGATTTATTTAGAAATTTTGGACATAAGATTTATACTTTTAAATTTATACTATCTGTATACTAGGTTCTCTATTCTAAGAAACATCTTTAGTTATAACTTTGTAAAAAAAAATTCTTGAGTTCCATCTATAAGATCATTTTCATGTAGGATATAACCAAGGTAGGATATAACCTTTGATCAAACAATTTTGGGATATTTGTTCCTAACGGGAATTCCTTGCAACCAATAAAGGCAGTGGAACAATATCGATTACATTAAAATGGATAATTTAGCAATTAAGCAGAATCGGACAACCTAATATAAAAACTTCTAATATTAAAAGAGCCACTCGCTGTAAGACTTTAAACTCAGAGAATTTATTAAATAAAGAATTAATTTAAGATCTATAGATATCGTTATTATATACCATACCATACTCTGCAAATAATTTTTACTTTTGTTATCTTTTAGCTCCACATAAATTTTGTTTAATATCTTCCAAGAAAAAAAGTGCTTACCGCCCAGAAAAATGTCTACACCCAATTGTTATTTGGTACTTGAAGACTCTACTGTCTTAAGTGGTCAAAGCTTCGGTGCCAAAGCGCCCGTTGATGGTGAAGTTGTATTCCAAACTGGTATGGTTGGTTATCCCGAATCTATGTCAGATCGTTCATATAGAGCACAAATATTGGTATTAACTTATCCACTTATTGGTAACTATGGTGTACCAGATATGGATGAAAAAGACGAATATGGTTTACCTAAACATTTGGAATGGTTAGAAGGTATTTCCATAGCAGCTTTGGTGGTAGGGGAAAATTGTGAAACACCCTCTCACTGGCGTGCAAAAGAAACTTTGTCTGAATGGATGGAGAAGCATAATGTTCCCGGTATTAGTGGTATTGATACTAGAGCTTTAACCAAGAAAATAAGAGAAAATGGTTCAATCTTGGGTCGTATTGTTTATGAATATCCAGAAGATCCTAAATCACTCACATTCTCTGATCCCAATCAACGTAATCTGGTAGCTGAATGTTCTGTAAAGAAACCTATGATTTTTAATGAATCCGGGTCCCCTCGTATTTGTGCCATCGATTGTGGTTTAAAATTGAATCAGATTAAGTGCTTTATATCTAGAGGAGCTCGTGTAGAATTGGTACCTTGGAATTGGGAATTAGATGAATCAACCTTCGATGGTCTGTTTATTTCTAACGGTCCTGGTGATCCAGTTGTTTGCAAAGATACCGTTACACAAATTCAAAAGGTATTAAAATCTGGCAAGAAACCAGTTTTTGGAATTTGCTTGGGTCATCAATTGTTGTCTACTGCTATTGGCTGCAAAACTTACAAAATGAAATACGGTAACAGAGGTCATAATTTGCCTTGTATACATCATGGTACTGGCCGTTGCTTTATGACCTCACAAAATCATGGTTTCGCAGTAGATACTGAAACTTTACCTTTGGAATGGGAACCTTTGTTCACTAATGCCAACGATAATACTAATGAAGGTTAGTTAAAAACTTGTGTTGTTTTAATTTATAATTCTGTTTTTTTTTCTAGGTATTATACACAAACAAAAGCCGTACTTCTCGGTACAATTCCATCCTGAACATACCGCTGGTCCTGAAGATCTGGAATTATTATTCGATGTCTTTTTGAATGCCGTGAAAAGTCAAAAATCTCAAGGAGCTTCCACTATTAGTTTACGTCAACAACTTATAAATCGTTTAATGTATACACCCTCTCCAGAATCCTTGTTGGAAAAGAGACCTCGTAAAGTTTTAATTTTGGGTTCTGGTGGTTTATCTATTGGCCAAGCAGGAGAATTCGATTACTCCGGTTCTCAAGCCATTAAAGCTATGAAAGAAGAGAAAATTCAAACAGTTTTGATTAATCCCAATATTGCCACTGTACAGACTTCCAAGGGTTTGGCAGATAAGTGTTACTTTTTGCCTTTGACTCCCGAATATGTTGAACAAGTTATTAAGGCTGAAAGACCAAATGGAGTTTTGTTGACATTTGGTGGTCAAACTGCTTTAAATTGTGGTGTAGAATTGGAGAAATCTGGTGTATTTTCCAAATACAATGTTAAAATTTTGGGCACTCCCATTAAATCCATTATTGAGACGGAAGATCGTAAAATATTTGCTGAACGTGTAAGCGAAATTGGAGAACAGGTGGCTCCTTCTGAAGCTGTATACTCTGTAGAAGAAGCTTTGAATGCTGCTAAACGTATTGGTTATCCTGTAATGGCTAGAGCTGCTTTCTCCTTAGGAGGTCTGGGTTCCGGTTTTGCTGATAATGAAGAGGAATTGGAAAATTTGGCTCGCCAAGCTTTAGCTCATTCCAGTCAACTGATTATTGACAAATCTCTCAAGGGTTGGAAAGAAGTTGAGTACGAAGTTGTTAGAGATGCTTTTGACAATTGTATTACTGTATGTAACATGGAAAATTTGGATCCTTTGGGTATTCACACTGGTGAAAGTATTGTGGTTGCTCCTTCTCAAACACTCAACAATCGTGAATACAATATGTTGAGATCCACTGCCTTAAAGGTGATACGTCATTTTGGTGTTGTGGGTGAATGTAATATACAATACGCTCTAAATCCTTATTCCGAAGAATACTACATCATTGAAGTTAATGCCCGTCTGTCTAGAAGTTCTGCTTTGGCCAGTAAAGCTACTGGTTATCCTTTGGCTTATGTGGCTGCTAAACTTTCTTTGGGTATTCCTTTACCCAGTATTAAGAATTCTGTAACTGGTGTCACCACAGCCTGTTTTGAACCTTCACTGGATTATTGTGTGGTAAAAATTCCACGTTGGGATTTAGCTAAGTTTATAAGAGTTAGCAAAAATATTGGCAGTTCAATGAAGAGTGTTGGTGAGGTTATGTCTATAGGCCGCAACTTTGAAGAAGCATTCCAAAAGGCTTTACGTATGGTAGATAATTCCGTCAATGGTTTTGATCCTTATTTGCAAAAGGTCAACAATGATGAGCTTAAAGAACCCACCGATAAGAGACCATTTGTTTTGGCTGCGGCCTTAAAGGCTAATTATTCCATAGATGAGTTACATTCCCTAACCAAAATCGATAAATGGTTTTTAAACAAAATGAAAAATATTATTGAATTCTACAATCAGTTGGAAGAATCTGGATCCACCTTGACTATTGAACAGTTATTGAAAGCTAAACGTATGGGCTTCTCTGATAAACAAATTGGTGAAGCAGCCAAAATTACTGAATTGGCGGTACGTACTTTAAGGAAGGAAATGGGCATTATTCCGTTTGTTAAGCAAATTGATACTGTAGCTGGTGAATGGCCAGCAGCTACAAATTACTTGTATTTGACCTATAATGCTTATGAAAATGATATAGATTTCCCTGGTGGATATACAATAGTAGTGGGCTCAGGTGTTTACCGCATTGGTTCATCTGTAGAGTTCGATTGGTGTGCTGTGGGTTGTTTGAGAGAATTGAGAAATCTGGGCAAACCTACAATCATGATTAATTACAATCCTGAAACTGTATCCACCGATTACGATATGTGTGATCGTTTGTACTTTGAGGAGATATCCTTTGAAGTGGTTATGGACATTTATGAACTAGAACATTCCGAGGGAATTATATTGTCTATGGGTGGCCAATTGCCAAATAACATAGCTATGGATTTGCACAGACAACAAGCCAAAGTTTTGGGTACTTCTCCCGAATCCATTGATTCCGCTGAAAATCGTTTCAAGTTTTCACGTATGTTGGATCGAAAGGGTATTTTACAACCCAGATGGAAGGAATTAACCAATCATGAATCAGCCATAGCTTTCTGCGAAGAAGTTGGTTATCCGTGTTTAGTAAGACCTTCTTATGTACTGTCAGGTGCTGCTATGAATGTGGCCTATTCCAATCAAGATTTGTTAACCTATTTGAATGCTGCCTCTCAAGTTAGCAAAGAACATCCTGTGGTAATTTCCAAGTTCTTAACTGAAGCCAAAGAAATTGATGTCGATGCTGTAGCAGCTGATGGTGAAATCCTGTGTATGGCTGTTTCTGAGCATGTAGAAAATGCTGGTGTTCATTCTGGTGATGCTACTTTAGTAACTCCTCCACAAGATTTAAATGCTGAGACTTTAGAGAATATTAAACGTATTACCCGTGATTTGGCAGCTTTATTGGATGTTACCGGTCCCTTTAATATGCAAATTATTGCCAAGAATAATGAACTTAAAGTTATTGAGTGCAATGTTAGAGTTTCCCGTTCTTTCCCCTTCGTCTCAAAGACTTTGAATCATGATTTCGTGGCCACAGCTACTAGAGCTATTATGGGATTACCAGTGGAACCAGTAGATGTTTTACATGGGGTTGGCAAAGTAGGTGTTAAGGTACCTCAATTCAGTTTCTCTCGTTTGGCTGGTGCTGATGTTCAATTGGGTGTTGAAATGGCTTCTACTGGAGAAGTTGCTTGTTTCGGTGATAATCGTTATGAGGCTTATTTGAAAGGTATGATGTCTACCGGCTTCCAAATTCCCAAAAAAGCTATTTTGCTTTCAATTGGTAGTTTTAAGGTAAATATTAAACTTTGTATTTATAAAAAAGTAGACTAATATAGATCTTTAATTATTTTCTTAGCATAAAATGGAACTTTTACCTTCTATTAGAGATTTAGCCAAAATGGGTTACAAACTTTATGCTTCTATGGGTACTGGTGATTTCTATGTTGAACATGGTGTTGATGTAAGTAAAACTACATTTTATTAAATTTTATATTCTTATTTATTAATTTCAAAATTATGTAATAATATAAAGTTATAAAAATAATGAGAATCTAAGTATCAGAGGATTGATTGAAAATTCCTTTAAGCTGAAAAGTTTTACGTTTTAACATTTCTCGTATTTGAGCCTTTTTCTCTTCGGCTGTCATATTATTAATGAACTGATTAGTATGTTGTGATATATTTTGAACAAGTTCAGAGTTACCTATAGAAGAAGTTTTAATCAAATCTTTAGAAAGTTTCAGCGTTGTTTTCAAATAGGATGGTATTAAAGATTGTTTATCATTAGGAGTTGTTGTTACGCTACACTGTTTATCTTCTCCTTCCAATTGCTCAATATCATCTTCCTCACTTTCTGAGTTATTATCTTCTATCGATTTACTTTCATTTTTGGATCTTAAGATACTAACAGGACTGTAACCTTGAGGTTTTTGTATTGGATTTATATCACCTTGATGTACAGTTATCACTTTATCACGGAATTTTATAGATTTTCTAGGTTCTGATATTTTGGGTGAGTTTAATGGAGATGGTATCACGTTGCCAGATGTTTTCAAACAAGTTTTAATTTGCACATCTTGCATTGTTGAAGAATGTATGGGATTAATATCTCCTGAATGTACTTCGGTTACTATATTACGAAATTTAATAGATTTTCTAGGTTCTGGTGATCTTACAGGCGAGGTAGGTTCACTCTTTTCTACGACTTCATCCATACACTGGAATTTTAAAGTCTTTTTTACTTCTGTACACTCTTGCGGCGCCATTTCTTCATATAAATTGAAGTTATTTGTTTCCAATGCTGGTGGTACTTCTGGCAAAACTGGTTCCATACTTATTCTTCTGGGCAAAGATGGAGGTCCTATGGAAAAGTCTTCTTTGTCATAAATTATTTGTAGTTCTTCATCGAGATTATGTATAGAAGCTAAATACTCTTTGGCACCAATATCGCAACCATAATTGTGATAACATTTACATAAACGTCTAGCCTGAGACAAATAGGTTTTAGCCATTACGACATTATGGAATTGTATTTCTTTACCAGCCATTTCTAACAAATGATCCAAAACAATTTCCAAAACATTGGTGCGCCTAAGATTTTCCACACCTTGATTAAATTGTCTGTTATTTGCAGAGTTGATATTACGCTTGAAAAAGAACTGAAAGTATGACATATTTTAGTGAGTGATCAACAATAAGATTTTATATAAGTTTAATGTTACCTCTACATCTATTGACTCTATCGAACGCCTTTTGGCTTGCATTTCCTGTTTCTTTAGTTCTATATTGTGCCTTAACAAATGCGTTTTACGTCTTAGTTTACCATTTGTTCTTACATGATGCTGTTTTAAACCTACCAATCCTTTTGCTCCTTCATCGGGCATTAAACAAGATTCATCTTCATTCTCTTGAGTCAAGTCAATTAAAGATCGAGCATTTTTAGCCAGCATTTTCAACTTAACCATATCATTTTCCAACAAATTTTCATATAATTTTTTAAAATTTAATTTTGGAAAATATTCAGCATTAAATTCCAAATTTCTTAAAGCTATCATAAGATGCATTATAGGATTGGCGGATATATCAGCCAATATGGTATACAAAGTATTCAAAGAATATTCAGGTATGCTTTCAAATAAATTGCGTTCTCTTATGAAATAATCACTTAATTGTTTCTCTTTAACTCTTTGCTTGAAAGAATTAATAAAACGAATTAATACGTCTCCCAGAAACTCCTCTGGCCAGGCTGTGTAATCTCTTTCACATTCCCAAAATAAATGCGTGCGTAAATGATCCAATGCAAACATTAATGATTTATTCTTTTCGAGAGGTTCAACAAAAGTTTTTAGTAAAGCTTTGGTTATCATATAGACCTTAACTTGGCTAGCTGTCAAGTGCTGTTCCAAATAACGTTCCGCTTTAGGAAATACTATACGCCATTCGATATCTCTAAATGGGTTACGTTTCTTTTTAGGCGAATATCCCAAAGGAATAACATGAAAACCAAAAGTTTCTATGCGCTTAATCATGGCTCTGGTAGGCCATTGTATTTGTTGTCCCGTCTGGGGATTAGTAGAAACTGGACGTTCTCTTAAACGAAATTCAAAAGCACATTTAGGCCAATCAGAAACATTTTGCGCTGCATATATAGCTGGTATCAACTCATATTTATTGGTATAGATAGAGGTACCTCGATAAGTGGCCTCATTTAATTCCATTTCGGAAATATTCAATTTGTGTGACAATTTTTTGCGCACCAGTTCTCCAAAATATTTCATAAATTCTCGAGAATTTAAATAATTTTGGGCCAATAGCTTGCGTCTTTTTTCCAATTCAATTCTATATAATTTAATAGCTTGTAGAGTATCGTAGTCTCTATAGTCTTCAACCCGTTCGCTGTCATCACTATTTTCATATTCACTATCACTATCTTCCTCATCATCGGTAAACTCTTCCTCCTGCAAAGGTTGCACAAAGTTACCCAATGAAGATACACAAGATTCGGGTAAAATCTTTGGATCAACATTGTTCTGTTCTCGAGGATTATTTAACTTTAGTTCTCTTAAGGGATGTTGGGTATTTAAGTGAGATATAAAAGCATAATCATAATCTTGTTCATTAACATTATCCAAAGTACTTAGAACAGTTTTACTGCTATAAGGACTTGTGGTGCCATAACCCGAACTACCTTCACTATAAATATCTTCAAAATCACTACCGCCCAAAGATTTGGCAACTTTTGGTTCTTCTCTTAACCTGAGCCTAACATAACCCTTCCATTTTATGTTGTTAAGCATTTGTAAATAGTCTTCTTTGCAAGGAGTGGTTTCACGAAAATCCAATTCCATATCCACTTTACAAAGGGGAGATATCGAATCGTAATTAGCATCATTTGGTCGAGCAATATCAATATTTTCAAATACCACATACACGGTTTGAGTTTGTAGCAGTTGTACATTATGTTTATCGGGTCCATGGCTAAAGAAAGGAGAGAATTTGTTTAGTGTGTTTTTTATTTTTATATCGAGAAATGTTATATTTAACTTACAAGGGTTTGTATTTAATCCATTTAGCTACTGCTAAATCTAAAGGATTTGTTAGTAATATTGAATGTTCTTCCAAATTTTGATTGAGTTCTTTTTCTTGGTTAAGCACTTCCTCAGCTATGGTGGAAAGTTCACTGTAACCGAATAAATTATATTAGTATAAAATATACTAGAATTAAAAGTATGAATTAAAATATGAACTTATGGATAAGTTTGAAATATGTAACTTATAGTAAGAGTTTAATGAAATTTACCAAAAATTTAAGAATTTGTCAATATTTTCGAAATATTTTGAAAATATTTATTTTTTTCAATTTAAATTAATTATATAAGCTGAATTCGATTAAAAATGGAGAAGTGTGATCACCGATATTTTACTGGTCTAAAAATGGTCCGATTTTGTTTACATTTTTCAGACTCTATATTACAGAATGAAAAGTAAAGAGGAACGATTTTTGGTATTTCCATTAACATTTTCTTATGCAGGTAATCTTTAGACCAACTTTCAATGAAGTTGAGCTACTAAGTCTCATATTCATCATCTCATATTCATCATAATTGCTACTTATTTAAATTTTTTTAATAATACTCCCTTCTTCCTGCCAATTATTGCAACCACTTAAGAAACTAAACAAGAGAACGTGAGAATTAAAATGTATGTCAATTAAAAAACAATTCCATATGATGTTCTTAACAAAGTTTTACCATTATTTCGTTTAATTAAACATTAAAATATAGATATTTTTATTACTTGTAAATGAGTAATAATTTGATAAATTTCACTTGTTTCAAAAGCAAACACTTGAGAATTAAAGCACTTTGAAAAGGTAACACTTAGGCGAAACAACGAGAAGTAAAGCACAGTAAATTTAAAATACTAACAGCGAGAAACATTAAAAAAAAGATAAAAATATGTGTGATTTTTATTTCGTCCAATGTTTAGAGAGAACAGTAGTAAGAAAAGAGGGGCGAATTAAGAGGAAAAATTTAAGTGCTAAATAAATATCCGCCTTAAATATGAACGGAAGGTTTTTCCTGTTTACTTTTAAGAATTTTTACATAAATTCTTGTTAAATTGTTTAAAGAATTATATGATATGAACTAATTTCAATTATGAACCTTCGCAACTAACCTTTCATAGTTCTTGAAAAATTGCATAGTCAAAGACATTTGATTTAAAATAAATTCACATAAATCCTCATTTAATAGTTTTTGTATTTTCGTCTCCAATTGACGATTTAAATCTTCACGTCGAAAATCATAACGCATGGTGTGATAATTGAAACTTGAATGATTTATTGAAGTGTCAGCACTATCACGATGACGTATGCTAGTATCTGCTGAATTTTCTGCTCTTTCGAGATTATTCATTTGACTACGTGATGATTTTGCTTGTTGTTTACGCCTGGATTTACGTTGTTTTTTAGCTTGTTTCTTTTGTAAACGTGCAATTTGTTTCTTTTCTTTTTCCTGTTGCAAACGTGTACGTTCTCTTTGGGACTCTTTATATTGTATTTCCTGTAAAGGATTATTTGGTTTCTTCAAAGGTCTGGAACTAGAGAGACCCATTTTTTTCAAAATCCTAATTTAAGTTTATATTTTTAAGCACATAAATTTTAAAATTATTTCACTTTTTTAGTTGTGCTTTAAATTGAAATTTTGATGTGCTTAGTTGTTTTTTGCACTGCCGAGATCTTCATCAATTAGGAGTTAATTAAAAACTAAAAAAAGAAATTCATCACTATTTGATTGTTATCATAAATGTTGATATGCGGGATGTGTGTTATTGTTATAAAAAATATATTTTTATAGGTTTCTTATCAATAAATATTTGTTCTTTTTTATATATTTAATATATATTATTGATTGTTGGTTGTTCTTCGTGGTGATTTGCTAGTACATATAATTTTATCTTTTTTTTCTTAACATTTATTGGTATTTTTTATTACAAGAAGACACTGACTCAATACTTTAATGTTGTTATTTTTTTCATTTTAAAAGTCTTCCCAAAGAAAAGGAAAGAAAACTGTCAATCAATTATTATCATCGGGAAAATTAAGAAGTCGGTAGCATAAATATCACATGCGATATTTCCGCAGAACTAATTATTTACCGATAGTGTTTATTGATCTGACTTCACGATCAATTTTTGAGATAATGATGGACTCGTTACCAAGTTTTAGTTCAGGTTTAATTCCCTTTAGTTCTTCTTCAATTCTAGTTCAGTTCTAGTTTAGTTCTAG
>JACGTJ010003477.1:6517-16847 GCA_014858695.1 Chrysomya rufifacies | reverse complement strand
ATTTACACAAAATTTCCTTTAAAAAGGAAATTTACACAAAATTTCCTTTAAAAAGAAAATTTACTAAAAAATTCCCTTAGGAAAAAAAATTTACTAAAAAAATTCCCTTAAAAGGGAAATTTACTGAAAATTTCCTCTAGAAAGATTTTCAAAATTTTCTTTTAAAAAGAAAATTTACCAAAATTTCCTTTAAAAAAGGAAATTTACTGAAAATTTAAAAGGAAAGAAATGTACAGAAAATTTCCTTTAAAAACTTAAACAATTAAAAAACAGTTTTTGTGGGTTATTCTAAATTTCATCTTTATTCAAAAAAACAAAGCGTTTTTTATTTATATTATACATTATTTATAAATGTCTTATAATTTTCTCTTAAAAAAAGAAGTTATTAATGCCGAAAAGAAACTATAATAATTAAAAATATAAACCATTACAAAAATCATGCAATATGATACGTCCAATATGTGAAAATTTGTTTGTAATTAGAAACTCCCCTTCTCTTTGAGAAGAAAAAAAAGTTACTATTTTTCAAATAAATTATTCCTTATAACTGCAAGAAATAACAAAAACTGGTCCCTTATCCAATGGTGTATTGCGGGAAACATATTTTGTAAATTTAGTTGTACCCTCACAACGATAAACAATATTAAGTGCGTTGTCTACCGGTGTAATTGTTAGCAAAACAGATTCATCATCATCGTCGAAACCTTCACCCTCCAGAGAATCAGTATCACTCTGACTAGATTGTTTCTGAGAAGGATGAGCTTGATCCGTGTCCGGTGAGAGGTAGGTTATGACAGCAGCACCTTCAGAAGCATTTAAATAATAGATTAAATCTAATGTATTATCCTCACATATGGCACCATCTCCTAAAACGGTATAGTCACCATGTGACCATCTTTGTACTTCCAAACTAAAGGTTGGTTGCGAACAATTTGGACCCGATAAATCTAAATCGGTAAAGTCTCGTAGTAAAGCAAACATTTGTTTATTGGAAAATGTTTGTATAAGTTTCTCGATTATCTTCGAACAAGTTGTTAAATCTAAAACTTCATAATTTTGTGCGTTAGCTGGACCTTGGCGTGACCACTTTAAGGTATCATCATTTAAAAGTTGTTTTAAAGCTTCTTCAAAAATTTCACGACGGAAAAATTCATATAAACATATTTCCGAATTATCTTCTATACGTTTTTGAATACTGCGCTTAGTGGTGGGTTTGAGATAAACTTCATTTAATAAAATATCAATTGATTCTGAGGTGGGTTCTAGGGGTGGTTTAAATTGTAGTTTATTAAAAGGTCGGAGAGCATCAGCTATTAGATCATCATTTGAAGCTCCATGGAACCAGCCATTTATGGTGAGACGAGGATAATCAAATGTGGTAACCTCTCCCACTTGGTGGAAGGATTTGGAGCCAACTTTAAAAAAGGCAAATTGATTATTTTTGGGAGAAATTTTCCTTTTCACAGGAAACTGAGGCAGGGATTTTTCATCACTGGCAAATATTTCCAAAAAGCCACCTTGCTCGTCTGACCATACTTCGTTATTTTCCCAAGGGGAAAGATAATAAATAAAAGCAATTTGTCGATCTTTAAGTAAATCGTCATGCACTAATAAGTAATCACCACATGTGTACATAGAACATGAGGCAGATACATAATCCAATTTTAAATTTGTAACCTTTTCCAACCAAGGCCTAACAGAGCGCCTCAACATTTGCAAGAAATTTGCTAAAAACTTGCATTCAATCATGTTCGACAAATCAGTGCTTTGATAGAATTCATATAAATCCATTTGTTTGCGTGACCAATGAACTTTCTCCACCATTTCTTTCACTAATAATTTGCAACTGTCTTTATGCTCTAAAAGGTCGGGCAATAGGCAGATTTGGAAGGGATCTGTATAGACTTCAGCGTTAGTATTATCATCTTTATAATCTTCCTTAGAGTCTCTAAACCACTGTTTCTTTAAGTTGTCAGCAAATTCATCTAGGGTATAATGTTTCCTTAAAGTTAAGTCTATTGTTTGAGGTTCTTGTGTGGTTTGTAATTTGACAATTTTATTTTTAGGCTCATCATCGTCAACTTCCGTATGAGAACAACTCATATGACCATTTGTGTTGTTAATATCTGCAAATGAAATAATAATGAATTTTTTATTTATTAAAGGATAATTTTTAGAATGCATACCTTATTTTATAACAAATACATACTAACAAAGAGTAGATTTGTAAAGTTAAGTTTTCTTTTTATTATTTATAAACACAAACACTTTTTGGAGTTTTGAAATTACTTTCTAAAAATAAAACTTTTAATTTCTATGGAACATATTATTTCATAGGCACTATTACTAGATTTTCTTATAAAGAGATACATTTTTTTGACTTTGGTTCACCCCTTAATCTTATCACGTTTACACGAACAATGTTTCATACAAGATATTCTAATCTAAAACTTACCTTCCTTTGCATCTTCTTTACTATGTTGTTCCTGTTTTTCATCATTTTTTGTCGAACTCATTCTGTATTTAATTATTTTGCACAATTATTTCCTTTGGATAAAATTAATTTTTCTGATTTCAATTACTTTTTTATTCTCATTTACCAAAAATGTGCAATGTGTGTTTTTCTGTTTTTTTTTTTATTTGCATAAAAAGCCGAAAATGTCAAACATTGTTGCCACTGAAAATAAAGTTATTCTACACAAGAAACCTATTAAAATCTACAAGAATTTAAAATTTTAAGTTTAAACACATCCGCCATTTGTTCATTGTTTAAGATTGCAGCAAACTTTACAAAATTTGTAAACTTTTTACTTTAAATACAACAATTTTATAAAAAATTATATTTAAACATTATTTTTCACACCAACCGAATAAACAACAAATCCTAGCAATTGAAAAGAAAATCTTAACAAATTTTATAAAAAAAAACATAATGGCAACGCTCATGTCAATTGTCCAAAAAGTAATGCCAAGTCTATGTTATTTGTTAAATCTTACAGAGTTGTATTTTGTATTTGAATTTGTCGACAGTTGGTAATGAGATAAAAGTCTTTTAAACCAAATATATTTAAAAATTAAAAGTATATCAAGAAAAGATGAAATGAGAGGAGTGTTTAGGATATAAAAAATAAAAATATGTAAACTCCTAAACTAAATTGCGTACTGTTTAGTTTGAATTTCTTTGGTTTTGATGATAAATAGTGTACGATTTGGAACTGTTTAGAAAACCCCAGCTAACTGTTACTGTTTTTATTGAATAATTTTTGATAGGGGAGCCATTCGTTAATTAATTATAATTAATTATGTATGTTCGAAAATTAGCCAAAATTGCTTAATTTCATTGTGGTTTTATCTAATGACCATTTTACACAAGGCGACAAATTCATGCGACAGCCATTTTTATTGGTTGTAATAACAACAAAATAAATTGTTGACACTTGGATTTATGAGAAAGGAATAAAACTATATTTATCAAATTACATCTAAAACACAAAAAATTCTGAATTAGAGTTGTGAGTTTTTGAACAATTTGATTCAATTGGACGAATTCGTAAAATGAATGATACTGTACGGTTCACACTTTTTAAATCGTATCGTTTATTTTGGTTATAACGCATTTAAATATATTTACATTAATTTTTACAAATACATATATAAATTATTGCATAAAACATTCATATTTAAATTTTTGTTTTCTTATCGTTCATTCATCCATGTGTTGCATTTAATCCAAATTGAACATTCACTCTTCGTTCATCAAAGAAACGATGAAAGCAATGATTTAAATGATCTGTGACGCAAAAAAACACATTGACTAAACAAACTGAATCAAATAATTCGCGATCGAAATGAAATACTCAAACACCATAAAATAAACGATAAATGAACGGCTAGAGTTACCGATTTTGTCCAACTCTAGTCTAAATATACATTTGAATTTTATATTATTTGTCAAGTGCGAATACTTTTTTGTTAAAGATTTTTATAAATTACCCTAGCCCAGGTTCACAAAATGAAGAATTCTCATGATTGTTATTCTGAATAAATTGTATACATATATATATTTTTTATTTTTTTAATTTATTTTTTTATTGTTATTTGGTACATCGATTGCAATAAGGCACTAAATATTAATAATTTATAACTTTATATAAATGTGATAATTATTAATAGCAATAATAATAAAAAAACAATACAATAACAATACAATTGAAGGATATACAGTAAAAACTTTGTGATGTCTTTCTATATATATAATTCAAGGGATTTATTTTAAATTCTATTAACAATTATTTTGTGACATCTATTTATTGAGACTGTAAATTCTTCAAATAAATGGCATCAAGACTAGTATTATTAAATAAATATTTTAATAAATATTTTAGGTTTACAATAAATATCATAATGTTATATAAATGTTTTTCGCACTTTTATGTTTTTTTTTTCGGTAAAATTAGTTTGTAATACAAAATATTAGTTTGACATCTTAAACTATTATATAAATATTAGACATTGTCCACTATATCAATATAACTTAAACGTTTTCCTTTTATTGAATCTTGTGGAGTTGAGGGATTTGACATTTGCATAGATTCTTCTTGCTGTATTAAAGTTAATTGATAAGCTACTTCAAATGCTTGACCTAAAGTTAAAATAATTTCAGTAGCCAAATTCTAAAATAAAGAAGAGAAATTTAGTTTTCTTTAATAATTTTAATCTTTAATAAAACAAAAATAATTACCACATCGTCCACCATAAATACATGACAATAATGTATATCATTTTCCCGTGTTATATAAGCAAAATAACGTAAATCATCTGTATCTTGGCTAACGCAGTTTATATTTTCAATATCATGGACACATATAGTAGTCTGGCAACAAAATTGATAAAATCAATTAAATTAATTTAAAAACTATATATATTTTTCTTAAATTTACCTTGTTTTCCGATTCTATAAAGCGTACACCAGCATGAGACATAGCTATACCGACTTCTAAACGGGTCTGTTGATTTGTGGCTTTCAAAATGCGTGTCGAACTGTTAATATCTTTTATCAAAACACTCTCGTCACTTTCATCTTGTGGAGCTGGTGTTTCTTCTCTTTTAAGTTTTTGTATAGATTTTCTAGTCGATGCAGTGCCATGTAACTCTCTGATAACTGTAGAACCCAAATACTGAAAATATTTCCAATTTCTGTTTTATTTCTTTGTATGTTAAAGTAATAACAAGTACTTACAAATACATTGTATAAAACATAACCATAAATTAAAGTATTAGCTGAGTGGCACCAGTTAGGATTTGAATTTTGTTCATTTTGGTTATTTCCACCCAATAATAATTCGGCAGGTTTTCGTATTGTCAACGTTTTCTTACGCAATGTATTCGTTAAAATATTATCTTCGCTAATATCTTCTAATTTGGCATCTTTGGCAGCAACTTCATTACCTATAGTTTCAAATATCGTATTGATTTCTTCCCAAGCTTTTGAAGCATCAAATTCAAATTCATCCTCTGATGTGGGAGTTTTTATGGTAACATTACGTTTGGCAGCTATAGGTTTAACTGATCTCACCAAAGTAGGTGATCTCAAACCACTATTAGTATCTTCCACACCAGGAGAATTGCGTAAATCCAAAGATGATGTATTGGCCAGATTTAGAGAAGAACCTTTGAATAAACCTGCAAATGGTTGATCACCTACAAATTCTTCTACACATTCTGAAACTCGAGAACTGCTTAGAGAATCGAATTGTTCGTCAAGGGGTTCGTTTTGATCTTCCCATATGAATGACTTAAGACCATCATAAAATTGTGAGTTTTGCTGTTGTAGAAGCAAAGATTTCCTTTTAAGGTTTCTTTGCGTTGGCTTAACAAATTTGAATATCGTAGATTCAGCTTCAGAAGCTGTAGGTGGCGGACAATCAGGTGTAGGAGAATGTTGTTGCTCATGACTATTTCGATTGTTATTATTACTATCGAAACTGGCCGATTCAATTGAAATCGTGCTGTAATAAATATTATATTAATATAATATATTTTGCAAATTTTGTTGTGCCTTTTCAAATTAAAGTGCTTTTTGTGCTTGTGAAAACTTACTCGTTATCATGACATTCATGCTTTTTGTGTGCATTGATTATATTAATATTTGCATAATCACTAAATTCCATACATTTTCTAGGACTAGGTAATGGTTGTGGTGTAGTAGTAGCTAACGGTGTACGTGGTGTTCTGGGTGCTGAACAATCGCCTGTGTTAGGCATAGTCATTTCCACATACTCATCTACACAACTATACAGAGTAGGCTTGAGGGGGATGGGTTTGTTTACTGTTTTTTTTTATTTTTGTTTACATAGCAATCAAAAAGAATATATATTTTTTGTATATTTCAAATTCACCAATTTTTTACACAATTTTTATACATACATTCATTTATGGTTGAAAATTTGGGAAATTGTTTATCAGTATCATCTAAACGCCTATACAACGAATGAGACTTATAGACCGATTTATATTCTGGTATTTGTTCTTGTTTTTTGCTTATATCACTATTCGATTTTGTCCATTTTATGGGCTCCATAGGCGTATAACGTTCTGTGGAGTTATTATAACGGTCTAAAGAACTTTTATGGAAAATTTTTAAGTTAAACGTAATTGATTTATTTTTCTTATATTTTTATGATAATATTACATGGACTACATAAAGCTGGTTGAACATAATTAGACACATAATTAGCATAGTTTATAGAAGTATTTCTAAAATAACAATATATAAGATGTGTAAAGAACAATGATTGTAAGTTTCGAACAATAAGTTCTAGTAAACTAAGTAACCGATTTTAAGCTCCAACTTTTAATCAAAAACTTGTAACGGATCAGATTTAAGACTAAATAAAAATGAACAAATGGAGTGATATGAAACCCAGAAATTTTTCTAATTTTTACAAATTTTTCTCTACAAATAACATCTCGAAACTAGAGTTACAAGTATTACTTTTTGTTTAGTAAAATTTCTGATAAATTTGTTTTTTTAAAGAGAATTTATTGAAAGATTTGTTTCTTAGAGAAATTTTTCTTTTTGAAAATTTTATTCAATTCAAGAAAATTCCTAAATCTCTTGGAAATTTTCTAAAAAAACTTTATTTTAGAAAATTACCAAACATTTTAAGAGAAATTCCACAATATATTCTAATATTTTTTGCCATAGAAAAGTTGAAAAATCTTTCCACATAAAACTTATTTTATAATAATTTTATCATTTTATATCAGATTTCTATGAAATCTGTTGAAATATTGCTGATGATTTATCATTATTTTTAAATTACTCTTAAAAAAAGTCTCGAATTAAAGCATTTTAAATACCCAGTAAAAGTTAATATCATAAAATTTCACCAAAATTTAAATTTTTATAGTGTTTGAATTGATAACTTTTATAAATGTAGAGATAATACAAAATCTTTAGATTTTTATATAAAATGAAAAGGATAAAGCAAAAATAAAAATTCAATGTTCAAAAAAAAGGATCAACACATTTCAATAAAGTTATATTTTGGCATAACTTTAATAATTAATTCAATAACGTTTTTCGCGGTTTCCTGTACAAAACTTTCCCAGAATTTAGAAATAAATGATTCTTCCCGAAAATCCCGAGATTATTGAGTCGGGAAAACTCTCTAACTGGAACTGAAATCTTGTTATTGGTCGTGGTTCTATTTAAATTTAAAAAAAGTGGGTTGTAAAGCCGGCTTTTGTGAAAATCCTTTAACAAGCTTGAGAGTTACTTGAAAAATGGTTTAATATTTCTTTTTTCAAACCGCTAGCACGTTTAACAAAAAATATAATTTTGATACTTAAAAAAATCCTGGTTTAAAATGCACATTTAGTTGAATAACGTAACTATGATAATTCTATACATTTTATTTTTTTAAATTGGAAATTTTCCAACGTTGATGAAATTTGTTAATTTTAAACGAATGATTTTAAACCACTACTTTCTATTACCTTTAACTAAAATGTCTACTTAAAAAAAAAACAAAAACTAAATAATACAATAATGAAATTAAAACCCTTAACAATAATTATAAAGCAATTTTCTTAAAAATATTTTGATGATCTAATTGATGATTTCAAAATTGACAAATAATCAGGTCAATTTAATTAAATCGGCTTAATATAAACAAACAAAATGTTTACGCTTGTAATGCAATAAACAATTAAAAATCACACACACACACAGACACACAAAGTACAACAAATAAAATGCAAAATGTTTTTAGGTGTTTTTCTTTTCTTTTATGTGATTATAGAATATAAATGTTTTGTATTTTAAAAATAAATAATACAAGTTTACATAAATCAAAAGAATTATGATTGTTAGTATGTTTACAAAAAATAATCAGACCACAATTAAATTTATTAATATTCTTTTTTCACTGGTTAAAAATATCACAGTATACAATGAAATTTATATGAGTTAAATATTTAATATAAAAGATTATGTATGAATGACACCCAAATTACAATTATAATAGTAATAAAAATGATAAGAATGCTTTAAATATATATTGTTTTTATTAAGATGCATAATAACATTGATGCTGATGAAGGTTTTTTTTGTTTGTTTGTTTGTTTGTGGTAGATATGGATGCAGGATGTAGAGTGCATAAAGATAACAATAATTTACAGTATTTATTACATAAATATGCTTACTTTATGGTTAACGATCGTTGGTGTTGTTGTTGTCGTTGTTGATGTTCATAATCGGGTGTAGCAGTATCTTGATTAAAAGAATTTGAAGGTGATGCTGTGGTATGATTATCATTAACATCTTTTATAGGCCTAAAGTGATTTTTATTTATTACACTACTATTTGTTTGCCAAAAATCTGAAATTAAATTTTAATTATTTCCTTAAAAAACAACGAATATAGTTTATTGTATTTACCATTAATTATAGTTAAAATTTCATGGGTAACGTTGGTGGGATAATCCTTTAATATATCCAATGCAGTCTTGCCATTACCATCTACAGCATAAAGATCTATGCAAGCACTTAGCAAAGTACATACCACATTCTTTTTACCGCATAAAGCCGCTTCATGTAATGCCGAACCTGAATGTGTTAAAATATTAACATCCACTCCAGCAGCCAATAAAGTTTTAACCACTTCATTGTGACCATTACGAGCGGCTAAATGTAGACATGACTGTGTAAATATATGTTTTGTGGGTGTTATTTTATACGGTGGTGAATGACCATTTTCCATAGATATTACATCATCGTATACACGGTATGGTTCAATTAATTCGGGATGTTTACTAATCAGTGTTTGTACTACTTCTAAACGTCCAAATTGTGCTGCCAAATCTAGAGGTGTTTGAAAACTATTATTGCGTATTGTTGGGTCAGCACCTCGTGCTAAAAGTGCCGATACAACAGCATTGTGACCATGTTGTGCAGCACAGTGGAGAGCAGTTTCATTTTCAATCGTTTGAGCATCTAGACTATCAGTACCTCTTAACATTAGTAGTAAATTAACAACATGTTCATTACCAGCCCATGCTGCTAAATAAAGTGGTGTGGAGCCACGTATATCACGTATATCGTGAGCAGCATGATGGCCTAATAATACTTTTACGATTTCATAGTGTCCATTTAGGCAGGCATGATGTAGGGCAGTATAGCCATTTACATCTTGAAAATTAATGCTGGGGCTTCGTCTGAAACTGAAGAGATAGAGATAGAGATATTATTAATGATGGGATATTTCATTCAACGAATTAAATTATTAACATTAAATATATAAATTAAATAAATTATGCAAAATAATGTTAATAAATCTTTATCAAAAACGTCCATATTTTCGCATAAAACAGTGATTTGTGTTTTTTAATTATAGCTCTTATTTACTAAAAAGAAATTTAAAAGTTTTGCGAAAATGCATACATTTTTCGATAATGAATTCCATAAATGAACAACTTGTTCAATAAATGGTTGTTCATAAATGTGATTATATGTATGCATATACACGATATACATACAAATTTGTAGTTTTATATTTTAAAAATACTCTTCATGTTTCTATTTTAAGTTTTCCCAAATGTTATACAGTAGGCAACAATAGTGGTGTTTATTATTTCTTATTAATTTATTATTAATTAAAATGTCATAGTTATTATAATAAATTTAAAAAAGATGAAATTTGTATATTTATTTAAAAGATTCTGAAAAGAACAGAGCTTTGTTTAGTTCAGTTCTAGATCAGTTCTACTTTAATTTTAATTCAGCTCTTGTTTAGTTCTAGTTCAGTTTTAGTTTAGTTCTAATTCAG
>JACGTJ010003467.1:8812-26408 GCA_014858695.1 Chrysomya rufifacies | reverse complement strand
AGATGGTCGAATCCGGTTAGATGTTAATCCGAAAAATCTTCCAAAAATCAATAAAATTATAGTGAAAAAATGAAGTCTCTATTTTTTATAACGGCTTCACAAATCTAAAACAAAGATTAATGGTAATGTAATGGGTTTGTGTGGTTTTTTTAGCAAAGCAAAAACAACTATTATGAATAAAATAAAATTTAATCGTTTTTGACAATAATCGATTTAAAAAATTAAAAAACCAAAATTGTACAAAAAATCATGCTATAGATGTGTCCGTAGTATGTATAGAAATAGTCGAAATATACTAAAATATTAATAAATAACGGTTTTGAAGTTATTTTCCCATTTTATGAATAAATTCTGCCGAATTTGAATAGCAAAATTCTTGCGAACCTAACGAATGATTTGATATATAAATATATTGTTAAAGCTTTATAGTCGCGGCCTTCATAAACGACATACCAACCGACGGACGGACATTTCGAATTTTCTCGAAACTCGATTCAGAACATGTATACTTTATGGTGTCTCAGATCAAAAATGTAGAAATTACAAACGGAATGACAAACTTATATATACCCTTTCACTTTAAGTTAGTTACCCTTCACTTAAAAAAATATATAAATAAATAAAATAGAAAATTTTAGTTTTATATGAAGTTATTGACAACACTGATAGCAGCTGTTGTGATTATGATTTTGTATACGTTTCGTTGACGTTGTCAAAATGTGTGAAATGCAAAACTTCTTTTGACCAGTTGTATTTCGGCTCCACTAACGTGTAAATTTATTTATTATTGATGTTTTATTTAAAGAGAGACTGAACATGAAATTAGCCACTATTGTATATGTCGTTTTGGTTGTATCCTGTACTATGGTGCATGGATGGGATACGGAAGAATTAGAAATTTTTGATTTAGTAGAAGAAATCAATAAAAACTTTTATGAATTTATGGGAATATCACAGGTAATAAATAGCAGAAATACATTGTGGAACCACAAAGCAAACGATAATATTTTTCCTTGTTATTTTGTAGAATGCTACAAATAATGAAATAAAAAGAGCATTTCGAGGTTTATCGATACAACTGCATCCGGATAAGAATCCTTCAGAAGACGCCAACATACAATTTCGAAACTTGGTATCGATCTACGAAGTCTTGAAGGATACATCTAAGCGTGAGAAATACGACAAAGTTTTACGTGATGGATTGCCTAATTGGAAATCGGCTTTGTATTATTATCGTCGCATGCGTAAAATTGGTTTATATGAGGGAGCCGGTATTTTATTCTTGATAATAACTGTTGGTCAGTATTTATTTGCATGGGCAGCTTATTTGGAAAAGAAATATACAGCTGAACAGGTTTTTGGCTCTAAACTAAAAAAGCTGCAAAAGAAGAACAAAAATATTGATATGGAAACAATTTTAAATGAAATTCCATCGCCATCACTAAAGGTACGTAATTGAAAAAGGTTCTGAATCACCAAACACATTTTAATATTTATTTGTAGAATACTTTACCAGTTCAGATACCAATGTTTATTTGGAATCTACCATCAACAATTAAGGAAGGTTTTAATAAAGCTAATGAGTTGAAAGAAATTGCATTAGAAAAGAGAAGACAGTAAGTATAAAATAATCTTATTAATCTTAAACTATGCGTAACAAACTTAATGTTTTTTATTGCAGAGAATTAGAGGAAGCTAAGCGACAGGAAGAATTAGAAAGGGAGTATGAAGAACAAGCAAGAATACGTAAGGAAAAAAAAGAAAATCTTCGCAAACGTAAACAAAACTCGAAAGCTCCAGAAAAAACTGAGGAAGAACTAAAAGGTTATGCGCAAATTCAGGGTCGAGAATTAACTGAAGATGATGCGATAAAACCTGTAACTCAAAAGGTACATTTAAATTATTTTTCCTCCATGAAGCAATTTTTCCAAAATTTTCATTTCTAGACTACTTTAAGTGGAGGTTTTTGGACTGATGAGGACTTAGCTGAACTTATTCGTTTAGTTAAGAAATACCCAGCTGGATTAAGCAACCGTTGGGTAATAATTGCTGAAAATATGAATCGTACTGTACAGGAAGTAACATTCATGGCAGCAAAAATGAAGGAAAACGGTTTCCGCGTACCCGGTCAAACAGATAGTGTGGCTGAAAGTATTGTACAAGAAACACTTGAAGTTGTTAAAAAGGAAAAAACAAAGAAAGAAAAAAATATTGTTATACCAGAAACAAATTGGACTCAAGAACAACAAAAGGCGTTAGAAGCAGCTATTGTTAAATATAGAAAATCTGCTGGTGGTGATAGGTGGCAAAAGATTGCAAACTGTGTTCCGGATAAATCTAAAGAAGAGTGTTTGATTAGATATAAATATTTGTGTGAATTAGTCAAGTCGCAGAAAAACTCTGAAGAGTCTGAAACAAATTCAGAAAAAGTTTCGAGTACCGAAGTTAAACCTCCGGAAACAGAACAAGATGTGAACAATCTACAGCCCGAGGAGTCTAAGCCTGTAACGGCCGAATATTTGGCGGATGATTTATCAGAAAAAGGTGGGAAAAAACGTAACAAACGCAAGGAACGAAGAAGGCGGCGAGACTTTTCATCAGATGAAGACTCCGACGATGTATACACTTATGAAGTGAACTAACTTTGAAGAAAACCTACATATGTAATTAGAACAAGGAATATTTGGCATAAATTGTTTTGCTTTTTAGCCACATTTTTTTCTTTTTAGATATTTTATTATTTTTTTTTTTAGTGTTTAACTGCCATTTGTAACTTCCTTTATATTACAATAAAAACAAAACAGATATTGTATTTTATATTACGAAACTGCAGATTCTTTACTAATGTCGAGCATTGAATTTTGAGATATTTCCGTTTCGTCTTCGTCATCTTCAATTTCCATTTCATAAATAATCATTTTCTTTCGTTTCTCAGATAGTATGGAAGCAACCTAAATTAAAACAATTAACTGAATATGGAATCTTTATGGTATATTCGAATTGTGTTATTTACCTTTCTGCAACCGGATACTGCCAAATTTGTACAAACACTTTCAATTGGTTTAAAATTGCTGCCTTCAATTATATCAAATACACTATGACCAATTGCTGAATCACCTAAATTTAAATTTTGGGGCAAAGCATGGAGGGAACACTTTCCATTTATTTGATCTAGTGGAAATTGTATAAAATAACTTTGCTGCTTTGATGTTTCACTATCTTTTCGTAATAGCAATGACAAGACTTCGTCATTGTAAAATTGTAAGTCAATAAATTTCAAGTTCTCCAATCCATTATTGAAGTCTTTGGTGAAAGGACCTGGAAGTGTTTGCAACCGAAAACATTTCATTTGCGTAAAATTATAATCAAATTCTAGAATTAAACTTTCTTGCCAGCCAATAGTAACCAGTATTAAGTCTCGTTTTTTAGATTCACTGACGAAGTATGAGGTTTTTATAAAGTCATAATTACATTCAGAATTATCACTAAAAGAAAAACATATGAAACTAGCATCTAGTTCAAAACCAAGACTTATACTTTCATTCGGTTTTTGAAAAACGCTTTCAATCGCACTAAACATTTTATCCCTTTGTTGTTTAAGAGATAGTCGTTTTTCATGAGGATATAGTAAAAGTGAATTGCGCAAGCACTCATTTTCCTCCAAGAGTTTTTGCCACAAATGGTGCATATCAGTTTTTACTATTTGCTGTAAAGGTTTGTCTTCCAAATATTGGCCAACTTTTTCCAAATTAAATTTCCTTTTTATTACTGTGCCATCATCTGAAAAAATTAATTTCACATCAGCTAATTTTGAAATTTGTGATTTTTTTTCTTACCATTTTCTATCACACAATCCTCAAAGCTGTTTAAATATTCAGCCAAATAGATAGTATCTTCCATAGATAATTGAGACATATCCTCTGTAACATCTTGTTGGTGTAATCGTACTATGACCACAGAGAGCCAACAAAAAAACAATTTCATATCGTTGACAGACTGATCAATTACCTGTTGCAATTCTAGAATTTTCATCAAAAACGCTCCACATTCTCGCAATGCTGTTTCACTAGATTCACATACTATAAGTGGCTGTTGCGGGAGTGTTATATTTATAGTAAGTTTTTGTTGCTAAATAATTCTATAAAGTTGTACTTACTTCATAGTAATGACTAATTCTGGCTAATCCTTTAATTGTATTAAGAAAATAAAACATGTTTATTGATGCCATTTGTAATGGTTTTGCAACCAAACTCTGTATAGTAGAATAACTCAAATCAACAGAATTTTGAAGCTTTTTGACACCCTTTTCAGTTAAATCTCTGAAAATGTAAAAATGTCATTAAATAGAGCTCACTTTTATGGTGAAGAATGTTAATTAACTGCATTAAAAACTCTTCTATTTCATGTGTAGCATAACCAAAAACTAATAATTCCATAAAGTCGGCTGATAGTGAACCTTCAGTTTGTTTATTAGCATAACTAGTCAGTTTGTTATCCATTTCAAGCAAAACCGTTTCCCAAGCTTCTAATATACATTGCATCGTATTGTTAATGTAACTACAAAAAAGAAAAAAAATATTTAACTCCATCGTAAGTTTAAAAAGCGTTTACTTACTTTTTTGTCTCCAAGATATTGGCACAATGCTGAGCTAAATTCACCATTGGTGAAATATATTCCCTCAAAACAGCATTGTGAAAATGTAAAACTTTTAATTGATTACCATCACGCAATAATGCATACATGGAATTAAAATTTCCGCTTAAACGAACATCATAAACTTCCAATTCATCAGGATGCGACACGTGCTGAGACATGTCGATACTTCCAGACTTTAAAGCTCCCAGTAACAATAAGTGAACTTTTCCAGATTTTAAAACTACAACCAAAAAACATGGAGACCCTTTTGCGAAAGATTTATGTTCTTGCATTTTAGAAGAAACACCCAAACTGTTTAATTGTGGTAATGGGGGTAAAAAGAAATCAAAGGTCAACTAAAAACAAAAAAGCATTAAATTATATAAAAAGAATTGTTATGTTATTAGAATTTTGGTTTTTACCTCTGTTTTATTACGATACAATTGTCTGTAGTCGGTGGCATTTATAGCTTTACTAAAGTAAACATTCTTAATGTCTCCATCGTATTGTAAATTTGAAATAGCCTCCTCACGTTCAACGTCCAATAGGGACACTTGACCATTACTGTAACCTTTTTGGTGCAAAATTGTTTTCATCTTGTATATTACTGTATAGATATAAAATATTTGTATACCGACCTACAGCAATTATAGTTTCATCAAACTGCCAACTTAAACCTCTAACCTTTACATCTTCTCCGGGCGATGGAAATGTTACTATCTTTTGCCAGTTTAATCGCTGTATAACTATTTCACCTATTCTAAAAAATATATACTTTATTAATATTTATATTAATAAAAATAAAAACACTTGCCTTTTTCAGTTCCATAAGCTACTAAATCCATTTTGTTGCTCCATTCCATTATTTCCACAACACAACTCAAATGCCGTGCTCCAATTTGTTTCATGGACATTGACTGAGACATTTTTATTATCTTAACTATTAATAGCTGGAATCACAAAATTATAATTTTAAATAATTTAAAGGCCAAAATTTTAACAAAAGGCGGATTATTTATATTTACAAAAACTCTTCTTCTTCCTCAAAAAAATCTACAAAATTGTTACTTTAGTGTTGTTAATTTTTCGATTTTTACATACACTAGACTACATTAATTTTACGAATCGGAAACTAAAAAACATTAAAGCAAATTAAAAGTTCGCCTTTTAAATATATTTATATTGGGAGATTATTATTTCAACTAACTTTGATATTTTTTAATTAACATTGGCTTATTTGAAATGTATAGAAATACATATATAAATATAAAGTAGAGAGAAATTTCGAAATGGGAAATACATTTATTTAATATCTAGACAGTATAAAAATTCCCAAGAAGTTATAAAAATAAATAACAAATATTAGCTAAATACTACTAGTACATATGAATATTTAATTAAAAATTAATTGAATTAAAATAAAAATCAAACATATCTAAAACAATTTGTGATGATCGCTTCAAATTTCTATTTTTACATATTATTATGTCAGGTTTCAAAGATTTGTACGTTTAAAATGAATTCTAATTTTTTTGTTTATTTCGGGTATTGCTTAGGAAGAAAAAACTATTTTTTAATATAGATTTTGAAATTAAAGGCGAACAAAAAATAAATATCTGGGCTTGTTTAGTAAACACTGATCTATGTAAATTGACATAATATAAATTTGAATACAATTTTTTCTACTGCGTTTTCAGTAAAAACTATATCTTAAGAATAAAAATAGTTTTTTTTTTTGTTTATTCTAATGCAAAGAAAATAATTTTAATTGAAAAAAATTGTCGAAAAATCATCTTCGAATTTCCATTACTATGTTTCTCTTACTATTCTAAATCAATCTAGATTAAATTAGAAATTACACTATATGTATGTTAATAAGAATTATACAATTAAATTTGATTAATTGGCATAAAATTATTTAGGAGAATTTCTCATCAATTTTACAATCGAAAATAATAACGTTGGTTTGTTTGATTGACATCACTTATTTTTAACAGCTGTTAACAGAGACAGATTAAATGCGCATTTGTGCCGGCGCAATTTTATTTTTAATTGCAGTGTAAAAGGCTGCAATGATTGTTCGCGCATATGTGCCGGGTCATTTTTCCGTTGAATATTATTCCAATTTTTGGAGAGTAGTAAGCTTCATAGCTATAAAATTAAAACTTTTTATTTTATGAAATCATTGATTAAATGTTAAAAAGTCTTAGTGAACTAATAAAATTCATAAAATTCTGTAAAATCATAGATTTTAAATAATATAAAGTTATCGCTATAGAAAAGCCGTCTTGACGGAGCCGGCAGCTCTGCTTACTGGTGTAGTAACAATCGGTGATGCCAACTTAGCCCTTTATATCCAAGGTTAGATTCAACACTTTTTAGTGGTCGAAAACACGAAAGATATTTATTCATTATTTTTAAATAAAATTATTCCAAAAATCCAATTTATTTTTTTGTTTTTCATTTAAAGTAAATCTTTTAAGAACATGCAAAAAATCTTTTACTTAATTAGTTTATTTCGTTAATAAAAAAATTATAACAAAATATTTTACTTTTAAAAATTACAAAACTACAACTTATGCGACCACAAAATATTGAAGACATATGAATATAAACAGGATACAGAATCGAAATAAATATTTTCTTATGTTCATTTGTTTATGTCAACATTACGGTCTAGATTGTTGTGTTTTGTGCAACTGTAATCACTTCGTACCCATACTCTTAAAATTAGCCGTTTCACATTATAGTGAAAATATAGTGATTTGACTATTGTCTGCTATTAAGACCTATTTCCTTATTCATAATCCGGTCAAAAATTTAATTTTGAATGAGATACTCGGGGCACTCTAATGGTTTTTGTGCAATGGCGATCACACTGTATAGATACGCTTTGATTACAATTATAAATATGCACCAGTAAAGGTTTTGGCGTAATATGCCTTCGGCGTATGAACCTATGAAATTTTCATCGGGTTTACAAATATTTCTGATTTAAATGATAAGTTGGTATAAAAAGTTTCAAGTTGTTTTGGTCGACATATAATACGGTGGTTTAAGAAATTGACGGCGGCTAAAAAATTTTGGTGGCTCGGCTATGAGCCGGCTATAAGCCAACGGCTTATTTTCGGCGCAGGTCTGCAAAATGCAAGCACTGTCTCTGACAAAAAATTTTTTCACACTATAGTACTCGATTTGATTTTTGTCTGCCATTAATTTTTTTGTGAAAAAATCTTATAATGGCATAGGTAAGTTAAATAAATTAAATGGGTTTTTATTAATTTTACAATGTTAAGATATAAAAGTTATTAAAAGTAAAGTGTGTGCAAAATTTGTAAAAGAATATTTTCGCAAAGAAAAATGAAATGAAAAAATTCTGGAGTCTACCACGAGCTCATAATCTAGCGGATGAAAAAATGTGTGTGGTTGTGTGAGAAGAAAAAAAGTTCTTTTTTTGTGTAGACGTAGAGGCTGTGAGCAAAAAATTAATTGAAAAATTAAAAATAACATTTTAGAAGTTAAAATATAAATTTTAATGAACAGAATCTGGTTTAAAAGTAATAATTTTTGTATAACATTTCGAATGAAGGGCATGGGAAAGCGTCGTTGCAATGAGAGAAGGTGGAAAATTTTGTTCAAGGACACAATTGGCCCCAGTGAAAAGTATATGTATGTAAGAGAATGTAAATGTGTGTGTGTCTTTTTTTCACATACATTCATATATATAAAAATACATCGAGTGTGTTTGTATTGCCTTATATACATACAATATATTTTTGTCTACTCTGAGATTCCGTACTAGAACTTTTTGTTCTCTCTATGTATTCGTGTAAAAACACAATCAGCGGTAGAAAATAAAGGGTCTCCACTATGCAGGCCTTTAGGTACAAACGCTTGATTTTTAATGATCTGACATTTTTACTCCCTTCGGATGTGAGCATCAGTTAACTCCCGTAGTATCGAAACTATATACGCCTTCATGTATACTTTATTGCGATGGTTACTATTTCTGTATGGAAGATACAAAATAGATTTGATAAACTGAAACTACTTAGTGAAATAAAATTTTATTGAATTTATTTCGTATATAAATTTCCTGCCTAAATTCTTTCTAGATACAAAAACAAATCAGATTTAAAAAAAAAAAAATATGGATTGAAAAATGTGATAAAATTAGACAACAAATTTTGAAACAACGGATACTATTGGTAGATATCTAGATATATGCTTGTATACAATGGAGTTTGGTTCAACAAACAGAAAAATTAAAACATCTCTAAAAAATAATCAAAAATCATTCAACATAATAAGAGCCTTTCACGTATAAAAATTAGTTTTATGGCATTAAAACAATATAATATTCTGTAAAAGCGAATAAATACAAAGCTCTGTCCATAGTAAATAATTATTTTTGGACGAAATATCCGACATCCGTCCAGATCAATGTTGTATTGGTGAAATAGTAAAAAAATTAAGCTTTAATAATATCTGAATATTTTGTTCATTTATATCCCTGGAATATAGACTTGTTTTCAAAGTATCTAACCAAAACTTCCACTATCTGTAGGTGAGAGTAAAATTTTGCTACAGTATGATTTTTTAAAGTATTGATAAGTGCGATTGTTGCATTTGTTCTCTTAGAGTTCTCGGTTTATTGGTTTTAAAGTTTTTCACAGTTGATTAATTCGTTTATGTAATATTTTCAAATGCTTCTAAGAAATATATTTAGAAAAATATTTTTTCTGTATTATATGAAATTTTTTAATGATTTCAAGTTTTAAATATTTTTAAATTATTTCTTTAAACTCGCGTAAAATCATGATTTCTAAGTTTTAGACGGAATAAGTTAATAAATTCCCATTCCTCATAGTATTATTGTATAGGTTTTAAATTGCAAAAATTTGTTCAAACAAAAAAAATTAAAATTTTATGAATTGGGTAATTGTTAATTAATATTAAAGTGTTCTTGAAATATATAAACAATTTAAAAAGGCTTTCTTTTTTAATTTTGGTAAAATTTTTAAGTTTTAAGACACAAGCGATAAAAGTGGCCATCTTCAAGGCTCGTGATGTACAGCTTTTCCTTGATAAATACGTTACGTTTTGCATGTTCTAGCTGTATGGTAGTTATTGGCACAGGAGTTTGGGGCGAGGAAACTTGTGGTCATAAAAGATGTGTGTGTTTATGATAGATATTCCCCACTGTAAATTAGGGTAAAAACTGTAACGAACATGTCATTATTTATTTTATTTTTGCAGTAATAATATTTCCCTTTGAATGTGTGCTCTCGAGTTTTCTATTTTCTTGCTCAGACTGCAAGACGCGACTGCATTCATATTTTATAAGCATTTTTTACAATTTCTATTGTTTATTTCTGGTCGGGGTAGTAATTCTTGGGTCAGATTTTTGCAATAAGAAGTTTACAAAACTTATTAGCTTTTTTACACTTAAAATTGTAACTGGTAATTATGATATTTAACATAGTGTAGGCGTTAGAATGTTACCACTCCTGTTGTAAATATTATTTAATGTTATAATTTTTGGGATTGTTGTTAATTCATTCGAATTTCACTTACATTTTCTTGTAATAAAGTCAAATTTATCAAATTAATTAAAGTCGCACAATTTCCGAATAATGATATGGCAAAAAATAATAAAATATGGCTTTTAAAATTCTAACGCAAGTGATTATTTTTCAAGTTCAACTTAAAATAAGATTGAAATTAAAATGTCCCTAAAGTATTTTAATTAGTTTTAAAATAATTCAATATAAATCATTTAATTTGGCTTTTCGAAAAATATATCCAAGAACATAGGTAATTTACAAATATATATTCATAAAAACCGTGGCTACTTTAACATTTAAACAAATGGAACCCTACAAGCAAAGCAATTCGAAAATGATACAAATACATATGCTTGCAAGATAGATTATTTTTCGTAATGTTCGTAGTCATATTGCGAGATTCCCCCGCCGGAACATTTTATGGATCAGTCGCAATACTTTCTTGTAATAAGAAAGACATACCTCTTGTAAGATAAATTGCCAATGTTGCTAGATAATCACCCGAAAGAAAATAAAAATATATATTTCACAACTATGAATATTGCAAAATTTTAAATCGTTTAAAGGAAATTATAATCCTATAAGAAATGTATTAATGGTTCATTTATAATATTAAAATTTCTTAGTAAGAAAATCTTTGGATCATCCGTACAAAATGCCTATGTTCGGCAATGATAAAATATTTGTTTTAAAGTCATAATTTAGAAATTATGAATTTAAAACAAATTTAGTTTCTTCTAACTGATGAAAAATTGATTTAACAGCAAGTAAATAAAAAAATAGATAAAAAGATTTTGTTTCTTACCTAATTTTACTACAAACAACATTTATAAAAATTACTTTGATTTTTTTCTTTTTAATAATTAAAATAGGATATTTGAAAAAGAAGATATCTTCCAATTGTTTGTAAGGTAGATAACCTGGATGATAAGTTGGCACTATCCTCTTTGTTCCACAAAAATATCTACGAAATGCTTCAGCTAATTAATTATATTGTATATAATATCACATCATCATTATATATATTTATACCACCATTGTCCAAGTATTTTTTCTAAAGTATTATGTTCAATTTATTAGTATTAAATTATTATGTTCAATTTATTAGCAAATATTTTTCTTTTATCCTACGAAGTTTTGCAAAATCTTATTTTTTCATTTAATCGGTTACATGAGAATATTGCCAGATTATCTTATAGGAGAATCGATTTCGTGTTGAAGTGGGGGGTACATTTTCTCCCGAAGGAAGTATATATCGCAATATTATTTTGATTATTCCGCAATAATATATTTCATCCGGATAATATATTTGGCGAAACGCCTAACGTATTTTTAGGTATATACATACAAATATACATACATCTGATTGCGTTAGATAATAAGTCAGTCCATATTTTAAGAAAATATATTTAGTTGTCATGCTTGCATGCTTCAATTCTTTTGCTGTTATTCTTCTTTATCTGTGCCTTTGCACAGTTTAAATTAATTTATTAACAAAAAATTACAAATATTTTTTTTTTTTAATTAATGCTTAAATTTTATTTACATTTTATATAAATATGTATATTCCTAAAACTTTACAAATTTTCGAATATCAAAATTAGCAGTTTATTGCGATCTAGTAGACATACGAAATGTTAAGAATAGGAAAATTCTTGCGTTCTAATAGGCATTGACGAGATCTTATCAACTATGCACAATTCGGATAAAATATACTTTGAATGTATAGACTTTGAAAGTACAGGCTGGAAAGAATGCTTAGACTGTTACTTGTGTTTATTAAGGACGCGATTGGCATGTACAGTCATCTATACTCAGGATTTCACGACCCTTCAAACCGGTGGAAGTCATTCGGGGTATGAATGGTGGTATCTGTGAAGGGCGTTAATACGTTCTAGCCACATTGTATTCCAGCAAATAAAGACATGCAAATGAAGTGGTAATTGTTGAACATCCCTGCTAATGATTTAGTAAATTGGAGATCATTGGTGGTTCTATTTATGGTATTTAACCGTTATTGAAATTATTTTATCAATTAAATGTATTTTTATTATGGAAAAATATAGAAATTATATTTTATTATAAATATTTGTTTAACGTTTATGAAAAATTAATGTGTTTGTTGTATGCCAAAAGCAATAACGTAAACACTATTTCAAAATTTTTGGAAATCTCTAAGAATGCATTAAAAAATATTTTTTTTTTGGAACAAGTGTTAATGAACTAGTTCAAAATATTTTTATTGGGTTTTTATATTTGGAATTCGAAGGAAATTCCTTTAACCGATTTTATATTTTATATGTGGACTACTGTTTTTAATTTCTTATTCCGAAAGATTTATGGTTTTAAAATGTTATTTTGTTTAGATCTAAAGATATTCAATAGATTATAATTAAATTTTGCACAAAAACTAGATTAGTTATGAATAAAGAAAAAAATGTTTTTTCAATAGTTCATTAATACAATTTTTTTAATTGCAGGATGATTAAAAAGCAGACTTGTAATTAAAAAGAGATATCTACATACGTGGCCAATAAAAAGGATTCTTTTCGTCAAAAACCAAAAAAAAATAATAATAATTAAAATAAAATCCAGGGGTATTGAAAATACAGAATTTCCAAGAAAATTTTTTGAAAGAAAAACAGTGATAACCATCAGCAAATATTTTAATCTTTTAAAGACATTTTTGCTGTTTGCATCATAATTTTTTTTTTTGAGAAGTTTGAGGCGGCGGCGCACTGGTTTTTTGTGTGGAATCAAAACAAATACAATAAATGTCAACAATTTCAAATTAAACAACATAAAAAGGAGATATATCAAAATATTAAACCAAACAAATAATATTTATTCATAAAACCAACAATTATATTACAAATATACTTGCGTGATTCTTAAAAAGAAATAATTTCAAAAAAGATTTTAACATTTTACATTAAAAAAAATATATATGAACAATTCTTCGAAATAATTAATTATTAAAAAACAATATAATAACGAGGTGTAATAATTAATAATTATTTTTAATATTATTAAAAATAAAAAGACAGAAGCTTATGAATTGAATTATAGAAATCGCAACAACAAAGATCTACAAAATATATTGTATATTACATTTGGCTTTTGGCGGTTTAGTGATTCAATAAAAAATATTACCATTAAAAAGACATACATTTTCTAAAAATAATAAAAAATAAAATTAATAATAATAAAAAAAATAAAAAATAATAATAATAAAAAAAATAAATAAATAAAATCCAAAGACTTGCTTTTAAATAAATTGCATTAGATTGTGTTTTTGCCATTTAAATATTATTAATTATAAAATAAAAATAACGCCATATTAAAGTACTATAAAAATATAAAGCGGGGAAATTATATGCCCTTTTAACGTTCCTTACTATACAAACAAAAATAAAAATAAAAAAAAAATAATTAAATTTCCTTCATCAAAAACAAATCCATTACCTTGTGGTTTTCTTCAAGTAATATTTTAGAGGTTTTATATATGGCAACTCTCGAGGATTTCACACCTAGTATCTTAAATAGCTCCGCCTCCAATTCCTCTTCAACAATTAATACCATTGCCACCACTAAAAGCTGCACTTCTGCTACTAATTCTTTTGAATCCTCTTTACCGCCTATCACCAAAGCGTTAGAATCCGGTGCTTCCGCTGTGGATTCAATTGTTGATAAAATTGTCAATTCATTGGATTTGAACGAAACTCTTGTGGCGAGTAATAGTGTTGCAAAGGATCTAAGAAGTGTTTCGTCGCGTTCTTCTTCAGTTGCTGGCAGCTTATCTTTGGGCTTCGGAGGAGGCAACATGTTTAGTGAAGTGTTTGAAAGTACCGCTTGTACAGAGTTGGAATCTGGTTCTTTAGAAGACTCTTCCGGTGCATTAGGAGAAGGGGGTGTTGATAAACATTGCAAGATTTGCAGGTATTTTCTTATCTTGTTATTTAAATCTTTATATTCAATGTATTATATTATTTTAGCTTCCGCTTGCAATCTCCTCGTGTCCTTTCTTGTCTTCATGTCTTCTGTGAATCTTGTCTGTCTAAATTGTTAAACGACGATTTATCAAGCAACATATCGTCGTCTTCTTCAGTTTCATCTGTTACCGGAGAAAATAATTCTACATGTTCAGGAAAATCGCACATCGAGTGTCCTACATGCAAGCAAATTACAACGGTAAGATAAAATAAAAATTACTTAAGTAATAAATTAAATATTTTATATGTTTTTTTATTGCTCTATAGGTTGGTCCTAAAGGTATACAATCATTGACATGCGATTATATTTTAACCAATATTTTGGATTTGGCTACGATCGAATCGGAGCAGCTTCACTGCACATCATGTAAGAGCAAGGAAAATGCTATTTCTCGCTGCAACGATTGTGCTAATTTCTTATGTAGCGGATGCGACAATGCCCACAAGTATATGAGATGTTTTGAAAACCATGGAGTTGTTAAATTGGAAGATTTGCAAAAGTCAGCTGATAGCGACAAGCCCTTGGTTATACATAAGCCACTGTATTGTAACGTTCACGTATCGGAGAATCTCAAGTACTATTGTTTCAATTGTCAAATTCCAGTGTGCAATGATTGTTTAATTGCCGATCATAAAGGCAGTGAACATCATTATGATATTATTGGATCTGCTGAGAAATCGGTGCGTGGCGATGTTGAGAATCTAATGAAAGAGGCCAAATCTAAGGTAAGCCAAATTTTGTTAGCATATTTTTTTTCGCAAAAATTAAAAAAAAGAAAAGTTAACTTATAGAAAAAACAATTATTATGAATTGAATGAATGTAGTTTCTTTCCTCATAAGGAATATGGATAAACAACTGTTTATTATTTTGATAAAAATTGTTTTCATGATATTAACTTATCTTATTACCTTATATATGTTTATTGTAAATATTTTAGACTTTTATGAACATTTAATAGGTAAAGGTTTAATTCATATCCTTTGTGAAGCGTTACACTTTGGGATCTAAATCTGATATATATAATCCTTCATACTTACGTACATATTATATTAGATAAACAATGTTAATGATATTTTAATCTTTTACTGAATAAATTTATAGTATGTATTGCATATTTCATAGAATATAAAAAATGTCAATCATACATATATATTTGTTTAACTAGTCCTAATTTAAAGGTGTAGAAACATGATTTTTCTAAAAATTTTATAAAGGGACACGTTTTTTGTTTATTATAGAAGTTTTGAAGTGGCATCATAACTTACAGATTTGTATAACATAATCGTATTTTAATTTAATTACTACGATTTTTAATAAGTTTGTACATTTATGAATTCAATAAATAATTTAATAGTTGAAACAATTTTATTTATGAAACAATTGCGGTTAATTTTAGGTGCAATATTGCGATGATGCTGCAGCTAATTTATCTAGTGCTTTAACTGAACTTCAATCTCAACATGACTCTGCACGAGATCTCATTCAGGAGACCTTTGAAAACTATAAGAAAATCTTGGAAAAATGCCGTGATCAAGCATTAACCGAACTTGAAAAATTACACTCTGAAAGAGAATTGAAAATAATGGACCTAATGCAAAATATTGAAAATACAATGGGCAAAATTGATAATACTTGCAAATTCACTAATCGTGTATTGGAACAAGCTAACGCTGCTGAGTTTTTGTCTATGAAAAAGTTGATTGCAACTCAATTTATAAACTTGATTAATACTACACCCAAATGCGATATAAACTATTCATTGACCTTTGATACGAAAGCAGAGAAATTTGAACAAATGGCCCAAGAGACTTTTGGCAAGTTTCGTACTGAGTCAACTCCTCCTTCTCCGAAGGAGAGCACACCACCACCAACATTACCTGGAATGCCACCGAACATGATGAATGGTGGTCGTGTTGGCAGCAGTGGCAGTAATGCGGGAATGAATTGTTCGAACAGCTCTCAAGGTCAGTTGACCAGTTCTGTTACTGCTAGCAGTCCAATTTCTTTGCCAACTTCTATGCAAAGTTCATTTGATGGTGATTTATATGCATTGGGAAATGGTTTTATGATGTCAAATGTTCTTACTCCGGATTCTCCTCCACAAGGCCAGTCGGGCATGCTTCACCACAATCATCAATTGCAGCATCAAAACAGTACTTCCTCCCATCATAGCGGCGTTAATGGTTTCAATAGCATTGGATCCATTGGATCGGGTGCTGGAAATAATCTCAATAACAACATGAACCCATCTTCCGCAGGCTTAAACGGACCTTTGGGAGGTCCTCAGATGGGCTCAGGTCTCAATGGAGGACCACTGATGGGTCCACAGGGACTAAATGCTTTGAATGGAACTGGACCTTCCAATGGTCTTAACTCTCTTAATAATCCTTTGAATAACAGTCTTGCTGCTGGACTAAATGGTCCTCTTGGCGGAAATGTTGGTGGAGGTGTCGGCGGTGGACCACCAAATGGTGGTTACAACAGTATACTCGAATACAATTTATCTCGTCTTGCCAGTCTAACAGAAAATACTCCTGATACTTTAAACGACGCCCTAGTTGGACCAGCTGCTGTACCATCTAATCAGTCGATCGTTCCCACTGCTAATTCTCAAAATCAACATATTACTTTAGCTGATCTTCTATCTGGTGATCAACGTGCTTTCAATAATCTACAAGCTCTTGCAAAACTCGGTTTAAATAACAACGGTAAGTTTAATTTGTTTTTGTATTTCTTAAGCTAAATTTTTAAATTAAATCTTGGCAACACATTTTATGCAAAATATGTTTTGTTTGTTTGGTTATTTATTTATTTATTTTATTTTTTTTATTTATAAATACGAACAAAGGACAAGTTTAGCATATGCATATATTAGAGAAAAAACAGTATAAAATGGCTAAATTAGACAAATGGTCCAAAGTGTTTTCTTTCTTAAAATAAATCTTTTTTAAATCATTTTTTGTAACTTTGATCTATATAACTTAAGATCGATTATTCATTTTCCGAATTATATAATATATACGAAAATCAAAATAGTGAACGGATATAAATTATCACTTCAAAAAGTCTAGATGTAGCTTCAAAAAGGCTGAGTTGGANNATTATTGAAATCATATTTCGAAATATTTTGTCTCTTGATGCTATTGTATATATTGCATAATCCATCAAACTAATGTTCTTCCAATGTGACTGTACCAATTAACATTGCATAGCTTGATTTCTACCACCAGGTTTGACAGAAGTACTGCTGCCCCCTTTATCAACCACTACAGGAGGGGTACAGTCTGCTTCCAACAAGCTATCCGAGGGATTGCTGGGTTTAGCGGATTGTGCCGTTCCTTTGCCACTGACTCTTGCTTCTAGCGTGGATGATGACTCTTCGCCTTGGTTAGCATTATT
>JACGTJ010003454.1:31092-46121 GCA_014858695.1 Chrysomya rufifacies | reverse complement strand
ATCGTGCTTTCAACAGACAGACAGACAGACAGACAGACAGACGGACGGACATCGCTAGATCGACTTAGAATCTTACCAGGACCCAGAATATATATACATGTTGGGGTCTTAGACGAATATTTTAACATGTTACAAACGGAATGACAAACCCAATATACCCACCATCATTTTTTGATGCTGGTATAACAACAATTTACTTATAAACAAAAAAAATAAATAAAAAAAAATAATTGAAGGAACTAAAAATCTAAAAGAATAACAAACACAAATCTCAATAACACCTGTACATTATACTTAAACAATTTATTTCTTCATTCTCTTAGTACAATTGTTTGCCAAAATAAATTTATATTTATTAAGAAAATCATTAAAAGGGGCATTTAATAGCCCAGCCCGCCTACTTAATTTACCCACTTCTGAGTAATAAATTCAATTCATTTATAATTTTATCACTTTTAATGGTTCCTATCACTCGTCGGAACATAAAGAAAAGCAAATAAGAGAAATTTATTTCAATTTAATTGATTCATAGATCATGAACTTGATAATGAAATTGATCGATCAGTTCCAATTAGTTCGATAGGGTTGATGTTCAAATATTTTATTACTATGTAGAAGTAATTGTTAATACAATTAATTAAAATTAATAAGTCTAAATAAAAAATCATTGCCATTTGTTAAAATCATGGATCTCGTGTTTTTTCTTTTTTCTTTTTAAACTATTTTTATATTGATTAATCAATATTTGTTTCTATAATTATTTCTTTATTTTGTTTGTCTTTAAAGGTGAAGCTCCTTTGAAACCTGAAAAATTTGATGATGTTTTAGATGATTTCGAAAAGAAAGTTATGCCCGGAGTGGTCCATTGGAATCATCCGAAATTCTTTGCCTACTTCCCTTCCGGTAATTCTTTTCCTTCTATATTGGGAGACATGCTAAGCAGTGCTATTGGTTCTATTGGTTTTTCATGGGTAAGACATTTTTTAAAAATCATAAGAATTCATATTCCGAACTCGAACTGTAATCTGAATATAGTCAGGACTGTAGTCCATTGATTGTCTATAGTCCAAACTATAGTCTGTCTAAACTCTTTCCAAAATAATCTAAGCTAAAGTTGGGAATATAGTCTAATAGACTTACCAACACTCACATTATATATTTTTAAACTTTTTCTTCAATTAATCTCCCTTAGGCGTCCTGTCCCGCATCTACCGAACTGGAAACCATTGTCCTGGATTGGTATGCCAAAGCTCTCGGACTTCCCAAAGCATTTATCAGTGATATTCCCGGCAGTCGTGGAGGTGGTGCTCTACAGGGTTCCGCCTCAGAATGTACACTTGTATGTATGATCACCGCCCGTTCAAGAGCCATACAGAAGCTTAAAGGTTTAACCTCAGAAATACATGAAAGTGTATTCCTACCTCATCTGATTGCCTATGCCAGCAAAGAGGCTCATTCTTCGGTGGAAAAAGCAGCCAAAATGGCATTAGTTAAATTACGTATTATAGAGGCTGATGAAAGAGGTCGCATGCGCGTAGACTTGCTACGACAAGCCATACAAAATGACGCTAATGCCGGTTTGACACCATTCTTTGTCGTTGCCACAGTGGGTACTACAGGAGCTTGTGCATTTGATAATCTAGTGGAAATTGGTAAAGTTTGTAAAGAGGTGCCAAGTATATGGTTCCATGTTGATGGTGCTTATGCTGGTAACTCTTTTATACTGCCCGAAATGAGAAAATTCTCAGAAGGTTTAGATTATGCCGATTCCTTTAATACAAATCCCAATAAATTGTTGTTAACAAATTTCGATGCTTCAGCGATGTGGGTAAAGGATGTTATGAGTTTGAAAACCGCTTTGAATGTTAATCCTTTGTATCTACAACACGAACATGATATGGCAATAGATTATCGTCACTATGGTATACCATTAAGCCGAAGATTTAGAGCTTTAAAATTGTGGTTTGTTTTTCGTTCGTATGGCATTACTGGTCTACAGGCTTATATACGCAATCATATGGCTTTGGCTAAGAAATTTGAAATGTTAGTACGTAAAGATGAACGTTTTGAGGTTAGAAATGATGTTTACTTGGGTTTGGTGTGCTTCAGAATGAGGTAAGATTAAATATAAGAAATTTTTTATGAAACTAGTACTGTAATGTATATTTTATAATGTAGAGCTGCTGATACTTATAATCAAGAACTTTTGGCACAAATCAATCATTCGGGACGTATGCATATGATACCTTCTATGGTTAATGGCAAATATGTTATAAGATTTTGTGTAACATATGAACATGCTACAGAAAAGGATATAGGTAAGAAAACTATTTAAAATTTTTAAATAAAATCTCATTTTAAAATATTATTTAACATTTCTTTAAAAAAAAATCCAGTTGATGCTTGGAATGATATTAAATCCTTTGCCGAAGATATTCTACGTGATGCTACTCTAGAGATAGCTTCATTACCTCCAACACCCGAAAAGGAAAAAATACCCTCCGAACCTTTACCGGTTACGGGAAAACCTCCTATCAAAAAGAAGCTTACCCGTACCAAATCTTTACGTTTCTCCTTTACACGCAGTATATCACGCGAAATGTATGAATCTCAAAGTGAACATCTTAAAGATGGTTGTACGCCCATATTAGTGGTTGATTCTAATGCTATGCTACAAAGTTTCCTAAAGGCCACCGCCGATAATCAACAAAATAAACTGAAAGGCATACAAGATGTCGATACCGATGAGGCAAGCAATTGAAAATAATTATTATTAATCCATTAAAAACGTTTCCATAAAAATAGTATTATTTTTTTAGTATAAACATTTAAATATAAACAAAATGTTTATATCATTGCATATACATACATATGTATATTTGTATTATTTATGTACTTAAGAGATTCTTTTCTTGTTTATTAGTTTAGTTAATAAGTTGTTTGTTGTATGATCCCTATTCGTCTTTTCCCAAAATCATTTTATTTATTCTATCATATATACACACATACATATGTAGCTAAAATTTTCCTTTTTAATGTTTTGTTTTATTAAAATCGTACATAAAATTTTGCATGATTTTAAAATAAAATGTAAATTTCTTTTCCACTTATATAATGAACCTACACAATAAAATAATTTTTTATGTTCCTACAATTTATTTATCCTTTTGTATGTTCATCTATTTATAATTTGTTTGTAATGTATTATTTTTATATTCGAATTTAGCTTTTTTTATCATTTACATAATATTTATTCAAAATAAATATGTATAGAAACACATTCATACATCATTTGATTTTTTTTCTTTTCTTAAACATATTTCAATTGTATGTTTTGTCGTCATTTAAGATCTGCTGTTAATTGTCTCCCTCTATTTGGGGGCTCGTTTCATTTGTTAAATGACGAAATTCTTTACAATTTGTTTATTTTTTTATTGATGACTAAGGAATTATTGCCAGTAATAAGTTTGCCAATTTATAAATACCTATGAGTCTTGTGACGAAAGTCAATTGAAAATATAAAATGTCGTTCTATTATCACATCACATAGCTACAAAAATGCCTTAGTATGTTGAAAACAATTATTGAAATTATTGAGTAGGAGGAAAAGTTATTTCTTGAAAAAATATTCATAAGAAAACTTTTAGTAAAATGAATTTTCTTATTTGAGTTTGTAAACAAAATGTTATACCCTACGACAGGGTATAATGCATTTGCACGAACACCCAACTTTTAGTACATCTTTCAACACTGAATCTCTTTCTAAGTCGTTTTAACCATGTACGGACGGCTCGCTGGTTGTCCATGTAAAATATTGGCGCAAAGTACAGGTCTCAGTTTTTATCGTCTATCGTCTTCAAATTTGGCATAGCTTATTGTTTTGCCCCAAGGACGAGGTCTATTGAAATTGGTGATAATCGGTTCCTTATTTGCCATAGCCGCCATACATATTTTATTTTCTTTTTTTAATCTAAGCTTGAAATTTCATTCTAATCGGTTTATTATTTCACTTAGCTCCCATACAAACGTTCTCCAATAATATGGAACAAAATCCCAGTTTTATTATTAAGCAATTTTATTACTTAAATTTGGCAGACGTTTTTTCTGCCCCGTGAACGAAGCCTTTTAAAATTAGACCATTATTTTTAATAGAATCCATACAAATGTTCTACCGGAATGTAAAATAATGCCTATAACTTTCTTAAATATGTGTATAATTTATTGAAATTTGGAATACGTTTTTTTTTATAAATTTAAAAATATGTTCCAAATTTATTCCAATTGGGCCATACAAATACCCGCCGGAATTTCACTTGAATCGGTAAAATATTTTACATAATAATAACAATAAACGAAATTTTATAATACCAGGATTCAATTTTAAAAATCCCGATTTAAGAGATATGTATGATTTTTGGCATTGGAATTTCCATCTCTAATTTTAATATATTAATTCCTTTTAAATTTAAAATTCCTTTAAAATATAAATAAAAGAAAAATATAGACACAAGAAAAATGTTTTTCAACCAATTTTTAGAATGATATACTTTTTTTTAAGAAGTTAAAGAAATAAATTGAATAAGCTCCGTTCTGAAAATATAAACGCATTCGCCAATGCAATACTTACATTATTCAATCACGACTATTAGCCAAACAAACCTGTTGTAAGCTATTATTTTATAAATGTCAAAGTGTATGCCCAAACTAGAATATTGAGAGCTAACATTTTGCCAACTTTAAACGAAATAACGTAAGAAGTCTTCGAAAACATTATTCTATAATGATTTCCCAAAAATTCAGAAATAAGCGAACTTTTTACTGCTTTAAATCTATAAATATTACATTCAATGCATAATTCACCCAATCGTGTGTATGAGTTATAAAAACAAATATATTAAGTATACGCTCCCATGACAAAAATTAAATGGTCGATTTCATTTTGATATATAAAAAATATGCTTGCCTTTAATTTAAGGCATTTCCTATTTTAACACCATATTTTTAACATTCAACAATAACATTTCCATACTTACAGTTACTTCCACCCAAGGAACTATCCAAAATAAGAATACTTGCAAATTCTTGTTGTGTTTATGTATAAATCACATAAAACATTTTCTTGAAAAATTATAAAACATTCACTTGTATTACTTAACTTTCCATTGGTTCTACTCTATTTAAATTGTCCTCTGTTTTGTTGCAATTTTGTGTATTACGTTCCTGATTCGGTCTTTTGCGTTTAGATTTATTATTAAAACTTTTTTGTTGTTGCTGTTGTTTTGGTTGATTAGATCCCGCACTAGTAGCTACTTCATTTATTGATTCTTCATTATTATTTGTATTATTACGGGGATTTTGTTGATTTCTATTTTGATTGTGATTTGGTCTTCTCTGTTTTTGATTGCCATTACGTTGTCTTTGATTATGATTACTACTGTTGTGTGATGTAGACGCTTGATTATTATTGTAAACCCAAAAATCTGTGGTGGTATTAGGTTTTTGTAAACTGAAAATTAAAAAATGTAAATTTTATTGCATTTTGGTATATTTTATATGCTCATACCCTTTTACGTTATCATCTATAGGTTCTAAGCTCATAAATATATGCAAGGCTGGTATTTGTCGATTGGCTACAATTTCCTCTAATCCCTCCATTTGAGGTTTCCAATGTTCTTCAACACTGTGTGGAAAATTTATAATTAAGATTATTTCTTATTCTTTTTAACAATTATATTTATTTGTTGTTACTTTGTATAGCACATTCGTGTTACTTGATATAAAGGATAAGATCTTTTGAGTATTTCAGCACAAGATATTGTTTTAACCACACCACCACCATGACCACTCCATACAATGTGTTTGTGTTCCCCTTTGTCTAAAGCTTTTTTGGCATATGGTAAAACGTTACTAACTTTTGTACCTCCATTAACCTATAAATTGGAAGAAATATAAAAATAATCATGATTATCAACGTATTACAAAAAAACTGACATGCATCCATAGAAAATCTGTTCCTTTGGGTAAAAAATCTTCAAATGGCAAATCATCTTTAGTTAATTGTTTTTCCACATTTTCGCCTTTACGATAGTGCATCATTTTCTAAAAATAAAAAAATTTAATTTTTTATTAATAAAATAATGTTTTTCTATTGCAGGATTCTACACCAGAACCAAGTCTTAATGAAATTTTAGCAGCATGTAATGATAAAAATTATAAAATAAAATCTGTTTGTTGTATACAATAGTGTTAATAATAACATACCCTAGAGAATTTAATTTCAAATAATTTTGCACTTAATTTTATATACTATTTTTAATAAATAATACAATTTTATAAATTGTAAACAAAACAAAATTGTTTATGTTCGCCGTTTGACACGTGCAGCAATCATTAAACAACAGCTGATCACAAGGTATATAGAAGAAAGGTGGGGATAACATACGTGAAAAATACATTTAAAACTTTTCGTTTGTTTTATATTGAATTGGAAAAAGGATTGAAATTTTAATAGCATATTATACGAAAACACTAAAAGAATAATTCATATACTTTTTGAAGCTCTTATTAAGTTCTTTCAATGAAGGTATATTAATTACCATATTCTACTGAGCTATATGAATCAAATTTGGATTATTTACATAATTGTGGCTTAAAATCCGTATATGAATGTTGTCAAAAACCGAATTGATTTTATACTCGCAAAACCCGGTAATATTAAACATTATAACATATTGACATTTCTTTCTTAAAATGAAATCGACCTAAAGAATAAAACTGTTCATCGTACCTTCTGTTGATTAGCCATGTTTCGAAAAATAGAAATTACAGGGATGTTAAATAACACAAATTACCCGCTGTTATAACTCCTGGTTATTTTTTGTATAGAAAACGTTTAACAAAACGTAAACAATAATTATAAATCAGCACCGGCATTCATTTCCATTAAATTAGGACTTAATATTATAAAATTTAAGAAAAGTATTAATTAAAATTAATAAAAGAAGATGCCTACTTGGAATCAAATACAATCACAACTTAGAAATCCTAATAATCCAGTGGTATTTTTTGATATTTCTGTGGGCACAACAGTGAGTTAACATTTTGTTTATACTTTTATAAGATTTTAAATAATAATTATGTATATTTTAAGGAAATCGGACGCATGATATTTGAATTATTTGCTGATACAGTACCCAAAACTGCAGAAAATTTTAGACAATTTTGTACAGGAGAATATCAACCAGATGGTGTTCCTTTAGGTTATAAAGGTGCCAGCTTCCATCGTGTCATTAAAGATTTTATGATACAGGGTGGAGATTTTGTGCATGTAAAAGAACATTTTGTTAGTATTAACACGGCTAATACTGATTTCATGCTTCCTATTTTCAGGGCGACGGCACTGGTGTTATGAGTATTTATGGTAATACTTTTGCAGATGAAAATTTTACTTTAAAACATGATTCTCCCGGCCTTTTGTCTATGGCCAATAGTGGTAAAGACACAAATGGTTGTCAGTTTTTTATTACATGTGCTAAATGTAATTTTTTGGATGGCAAACATGTGGTATTTGGTCGGGTTCTGGATGGTCTTTTGATAATGCGTAAAATTGAAAATGTTCCAACGGGTCCAAATAATAAACCAAAATTACCAGTTATCATATCACAATGTGGACAAATGTAAACTAATTGTAATGTGAAAAGTTGACTTTAATAAATTGTATATTTTTGTATAAAACTTACTTTGAAATCGAATTCTGGGAATATAGTTTTATGATTCCAGATTTTAACATTTTAAATTTTGCTATCTCTTCATCTAATTAAGATATAAGGAATTTTTTTGTTTTTCATATAAAAGCCGAATTTTGGGAAGTAGTTTTAGTGACCACAGATTTCTTTTATAAAAATCGAATTTATGAGGTCACAACATTTTTTTTATTTTGATTTATTATACAAAAACGCAAATATACTAATTTCATTCCGATACATAATAAAATTGATAAATTTAGTAGTAAATTGTTTTTAAATTAATTTTATAGGTATTTATTTTATACTTTAAAACAATATTTTTGGTCTATAAATATATAGTAGGTAAGTAAATTTCTTAATTATGTATTTAAATGTTATTTAGGAGCACAATTTTTAACAAAAATGTATACTAAAATTTTTACTTAATATCTAACATAAAGTCTTTTTTCAACAAATTATAAAACTAATTAAAAAATAAATACAAATGACAACATAATAATACAAATAAAAGTTATTATCTAGATCATAATTGAAACATTATTTAACTTAAATTTCCTTATTAAAAGCACCTAATTCATAATATTTTTCTTTGCGCAACATTTGACAATCATCAATGGCAAAACTGTACAATAATGAAGTAATAAATGTTGTAGCTAAATGCCATAAAGCATGAGCATCTAAAATCCACATTATGGGTGGGAAATCTAAAAGTTCTAAGCTCATGCTAAAGCCTAATAACAAATAGAAACCTAAGATTTTACGATAATAAGGACGTTGTTTGCGTACTTTAAAGGACCAAAGAAACCAACCTACAGCACTAAGAACACCTAGAAATCAAATCGGAAAATGTTATTATTTAATGTTAAATATTAAAATGAAAATAATTTACCAGTTACTATATTTGTGGTCATATTTAAAGAATAGCTGAATTGCCCTACACTTATATAGGCAAAATAATTTATATAATATGCCAAAAATGCTAAAGATATTAAAGCTTTTAATAACCAGGCATATTTATGTAACATTCTGTAAATAAAGTTATTATTTAATGTTTATTATTCAACTTTCTTATACTTTTTTTAATAAACTTACCTCATTACCATGCAATAAAGTGTGGTTAGTACCATCGAATAGGCAAAAGCATAATCTAATAGCTCTGTTAAGGGAAAATCTCGAGCGTGAAAAACTACCGACCATATCCAAGCATTAAGTGAAACCTTAAATTTAAAATAAATGAAGTATTTTTATTTTTTTACCAAAAATATTAGATTCAACAAAGTTTTGAATATTTCTATTTACCACAGTAAAAATATGCCACAATTTAAAACAAGGACTATCAGGACGAACTTGTTTACGAAATTTACGTATATTACGCAAATGAGCAATAATATTCAATATAGAAAATAAAACAGAAGCCGGTTCCTGCAAACCCAAAAAGCGTACAAAAGGCCACTAGAAAATGTAAATAAAATTTAGCTTTTAATTTAAGCTACATTTAAATAAACAAACAAAAACATTACTTTGCCATAAAATTGTGGTATAGGCCAACCTCTATCAATAAATGCATCCACCGTACGCCACATACAACCGTACTGACACTCATCGGCACAGGACCATTGTAGTAATTTATCAAATATTGTTTGTTGATAATATTTAATAGCTTGTTCCTGGATTTCTAAGCCATCTAGATAAAAATATTAATTTTACAAATTTTTAATTAGTATAACCCATAGTACTACCTGCTGAACAATTTTGTCTTTCACAATTTTGTCGACAATGATTAAAGAAACCTGTACGATCCCCATTAGAGGCTAAGGAATAAGTTATAAATATACATAAAATAACACTAGTTGCTAAACATTTTAACGAATTTATCATTTTTAATTTATTTTATCACTATTTATTAATTATTAAGGATTTCATTAATGAAAATTTTACTACTACTAGTAGTCAGGGCTGGATAAGAGTGATAATAATTATGAGTTTGGTACTATTCAATATATGTATAAAAGTACCTTTGTTTGAGACATGTCTATAATATTGAGACTGTTGATTTTAGTCAAACCGTCTAGAGGATTCGAATAAAAAATACCTTAAAAAGGCCAAGAGACTTCTTTTCGAATTGCGCTAGGAACCTTTTCTCTTTCTGAAATATTAATTGGCATTTAGGCTTCGGTTATGTAAAGTTTAACTCAGTTAAATTCTGCAGTTCCTAAGTTATAAACATAATATAATTTTTTGGATTTTAGTGCAATATAATGAGATCTAACTTATTACAATTAGAAATTCGAATATGAAAAAGTACCAAATTTATTTAAATAAATAAAATATTTCCATCTCCGACAACAGTTTTATTGATTATTTTCCAACAGCGGTTGATTTCCATTTAATATGGTTAATTTCAGTTTGTTTTCTTTTTACTGTATGTGTTTAGAAAGATCTCAACAAAGAAAAATAGCAAAAAAATTATAAAAACAACAACGAATGTCAAATACACATAAACATAAAACTGTCAAAATCATCTGCGATTTTTCAGACGAAGAACATTGAAATTTTTTGGTAAAACCTGAAATAAATAGATAAATTTCTATAATAAGTTATTTAAATTACATTTAATAAAATACAGTATTAAAGAAAAATATTTATAATAACACAAAATAAAGTTAAATGTATTTAAATAAATCGATTGATTTTAAACGAAATGTGTAAATAAATTAAGAAACAAAAAATATGTATAATACAAAACAACTTATGAAAAAAATATTTGTTTAATTGTGCGTGTTACTTTTTTTTTGTTTTGCTTGCTTAATATCTAACATATTTATTAAAAGATCTCTAAAAAATAATTAAATATTCTTGTGCTTATAACATAAAAATATACATTTTGCAACGAATGTCGCAAAATTATAATAATTTTCAAAATTTACAATTAATACAAAATGTTAATAGTGATCAAACCTCCTTGGTAGCCACATTAATGAGCCCAACAACGACGAGCATCATTAACAAAACTACTACGTCTTCTTCTACAAAAACAAATAGCAGCTGTAACACTACTCCACAGACAACAACGCATTCCATTAAAAATAGCCACAACGTCATCGACCCTGCTAATAGTTGTAGAAGCAACATTAACAGCAGCATCAGTAATCTTATTAATAATAAAACGACACATCATACGAAAAGTCTAATTAACCCTGCTCTAGTTAAGCGTAAGCATTATTCAAAGGTAAGTTCAATTCTTTGGAATATTAGTTTATATTTTCTTTTTGTCTGTTGTTTAAACCCTTGGTTTAATTCATTGAGTATGAATGTTATTGTTTAATATACATAGATTGCATTTGTTTATCCATCCTCTCATCTATTTATGTATGTTGCTACCTGCTTATTTAATGCGTTTTTATGGTTACTAAATTTTCTTTAAAGGGTATTCTTTCATTAGGAGATTAAATGCACACCTGTCTTATGGGGTGTTGATGGCTTTATATTAAATCTGGTTACAGCTAATTAGAAAATTAAATATTCTTAGGATTTAATATATTTAATATGTAAAATATAAGTGTGAAAGTAAATATTTTTATTGATGCTGTATGGTTGTTTAAATATTAGATTTGAAATTATAAAATGCATATGTATGTGCATGTGCATATACGTATGCACATAGATAAATTGTACCAACAATCTTTAAAAATTGTGTTTTATGCCATGATCACAAAAATTAAAATAAACTACAAACTTATTAAAATTCAGATAGCATCACATTTTTATTACTTATTATTTATTAATTAATTTAAAATGCCTTTTGATAGCAGCACCCTTTATCAATAGAAATTCCCAAAATATGACATAATCACTTTGGGAAAAAAGTAGACTAAAAATATTTTTTGTAAATTTTCATAAATTGACGAAACAAATTTAATATTTATTTATTTATATATTTGTATTTTATAAAGTAATACAAAAAATTGGCAAAAGGCTATAAATTTGTTGATTATTTTGGAGAAAGAAATCATTAAATTTTGTAATATTTTAGTTGTTTTCAAAATCGTACAAATTATTTGTATCTTATATCTCTATATTCGTAGTAATTAGGAATATATAAAACGATATATCAGTTTGAAAATTATCTAAACTTTTTTAGTCTTGCTTAAAATATAAGTAAAAATATCTGCTGCTTTTGACATTTTCACGTTAATTTAAACGGATCTAACACTATTTAAATGTATATTAGCTCAATTCATACGATTTGCCATTACATTGTACCTATTTTTTATCACAACTTATTCAATTAATTTTATTAAATATTGTATTCACTAATTTATATTAGACTCTAAAAAATGATATAGAGAGTATTCAGAAATTCTAAATTCGAAAAAAAACATTGCTTCGTGTTCATTCTTTGACCATTTACCTTAATAAATGACAATCGTAGTTGAAGGTTTGTATGAATTTGGGTAACTTCAGAATCTAAGCCGAACCGATCTATTGTGTAGAAGTAAATAATAATTGTTTATTGAACTAAATTCCATTACAACTTTAAATCTCCTTATTATAATTTTATCTGTTTTACTATTTCCATGCTTGTAACAAAGTGTCAAGGATAAACTTTTATAAAAAGATTTAAGAACATATATAATTATTGATTAATGTACAGATATTTTTTAGTGTAAAGATAATACTTAAAATTTGAGGCAGTCTAATTATAATTATATTAATTTAAAAAATTTCTGTAATTATAGAAAAATGTTAAAACTTTTGATAAGATCATTAAAAAAAAACATCGATTTTTCATTCAAAACCTTATAGTATTTAGGAAAATATTAATAACAAACAATTGAAATTATATTGAATATTTAGATTTATAGCTATATACAATTTGTTTATAATAAAATTTTCTAATTATTCCACAATTTTTAATCAATTTCAAAAATATGTATGTAATTGAACTTGAAATACCTAAAACATATCGCAATAGTCTTATGTACACATTTTTGTTTACATTTTCCTCCCACATCATGGAATTATATTAGTCTGTATTGTATAGTAAATAAAACAAACACTTTTGTTTTATATACAAGTACCCACAATTTAGATTTTAAGACGCACATGGCAATGAAAAATGTTAATTTTATTTATTTACTTTTAAATCTTGTTTTCTTTTTTGCTTGTTTCCTTTTAATTACAATTCTTTCGCATTATATTTATAAAGTAAAATAAAATCATTTCATTTCATTTCTATCAAACAGGAAGAGGTATTATGTTAAAAAAGAATTGTAGTAAAAAACAAAACACAACGAAATGAAATATTGCAATAGCTTAGTATTTGGTTTAGTTATTGCCAGCTTAAGTGTTATATTCTATATAATTGGTGCTGTAGTTTTTACTTTACAAATAATCAACTCGGAAAAGTATTTACAACATAGCAATAATGTATTATCCATAATATGTTTGACTCTATGTTTGCTAATGTCTATAGTATCGACTTTACTTATATTTGGCATAGTTAAGGTAAAAAGAATGTGAATAATATTATAATAAAATAAATTTAATAACTTATTCGCCTTATTTTGATAGCATATATATTTTCTGATGATTCCCTGGCTAGTGTTGGCTATTGTAGGCATTTTATGTGATATTATATATTTTATTATAGTTCTCAATGTTGGTGTTAGAGAACATGTAATAATTGAAGCTATTTCTTATATTATAGGAATTGGTAACATTTTTGTATTAAAAATCATGAATTTTTTATTAATTCTATTTAAAATTATTTATTTATTTAGCTCTACAACTATTTATTTTTCGCCATATATATTTTTTATATAAAGATATACGTTTTAAAACGAATATACAACAAGAACATGAAATCATTTGGAGAAAAAATCGTCAGCAACAACAATTAATGGAGAATTTTTAATTATCCACATAATTATTGTCACGTACAATTAAGATACTATATTGATCGTAAAATTAAGTTATAAATATTTTATTATTTCTTCTTTTGTTTTTTGTCTCCCATTATTTTCAACTGTGCAATAATTATTAAGGTCTTTGGGTCTTGTCTATATCTATAAAATTATTTTTAAATAGACACACAATTTTCACCCTCATAAATGTGTGTGTGTGTGTGTAGATTTTATTTTAAATAATTAAAATTATAACAACCACATTTGGTAAAGTTTTTAATTTTTCCATTTAATTGTTTTAAATTTTATATGTAGCTTTAATTTACTATTGGCTTTTTATATTACGAACATTTCCTTTTATTTACTTATCTACCCAGTGAACGTTTTCATTTAAATTCAAAATGAATTTATGTTTTAGCATTAAAGTGTGATTTGCGTAGCGTTCCTTTTTTACTATCTGCAAACTGAAATTTTAGAAAACCCAAACTTTAGGGAAACGTATCAAATTTTTTAAGTTATTGCATTTCTCTTTATTTTGTAAAATCAAATGACTTGTTCTACAATAAATAGATGCCAATTCTACTTTACCTTTATAAAGACGATGAGTAGATGGTAGAGCTAAACTTCCGAACTTGAAGTTGTACTATTCCGCGATAACATTTATGTTAAATTTCATTTAAAACCAGCTGCCAAAAAGAAATATGACTAGGGTTTTGCTAAAATAATGAAGCTATAGTCAAAGATAATAAATGGATTGCTTTATGACTAATGAATATCATATTTGTTAAGAAAAATAATGTATATATAAACCATCGATAATTTTGCAATATAATGCAATGACTAGAAAATTTCATTAGGAAATATTAATGTTTTCTAACCACAAATTTAACAGAAAATGTTTGCTGTAGTATGTATATTCATTAGATTATATTTTGTTTACATTCCGATATATTTTTTTTAAGAAAACATCTGTTTTTCAAATAGGCATATAAATATTTTTCTTATTATTAGAGAAACTGTTAAGAAGGTCATATATTTTTAAAATTCTAAATTATTTCTTTGCAATAAATAAGTTTTTATATACATAAAATCACGGAAAGTTTAATTGTAAATGTTGAAATTGAGTTTAAAAAATTATGTTAAGTTTTATGTTAAAATCATTTGTAAAAAATAAAAATTAAAATTATTATATAATAAATTTAAGTGTGGATTTGTTATAACTTATTATGTTTTTTATTATTATTTAGAATTGACAGCATAATTGTAATTTGCAATTGTTTTATCAAAACTAATTTTTAGGTTAAGATTTCTTGTGATATGCAATATCACTTGTACATATTTTATTCAAATGATGTAAGAAATTATATATTTTTTACAT
>JACGTJ010003454.1:17430-30992 GCA_014858695.1 Chrysomya rufifacies | reverse complement strand
AATTATATATTTTTTACATTTTCGTTTCAAAATTGTTATGGAAGTTCAAACAATTTTGGACGGTTAGACGAACAGACCTTATAAAGCGTTATAAGATCTACTATTACGTTATTATTTATCTTCAAATAGTAGTTACAACTAACCTATTTTATTCTATAGACAACATTTTTAATATTTACACAAATACATTTATGTATGTAACATATGATAAAGTGTTTTAATATTGAATCAAAGATCTTCATTTACCGATATTTATTGTTATCATATCTTATCTAACTTGTCTTAATGTTTAACAGAAAATTTTCTATAACTTGTCGTAATGTTTAACAGAAAATTTTCTATAACTCACCTCGTATAACAAGAAACATAAATTTACTAAAATTAATGATATATACTACTATATAGTACATACAATAATAATATGATTTTGTTTATAAAATTGTATGTAATTATTTTATAACCTTTTAACATAAATACACAAAACTCGCACACAAATATAATAGTTCTAAATTCAATATTATGACGATGACCCTTTTCAAATTTTGTTTATGTGTAATAATTGACTTAGCAGTCTGGCTGATTGTCTGTCTGTTCATCTCACCGGCTACCTGTAAGAAAAAATCCCATCTTTTTAATCATTCACACATAGATACTTAGGATAGTAAAGAACTGAATATGTGTACGTGCAACCAAAACGAACTGACAGATAAACAGGAATGTCGAAAAGATTAGGATAGTTGTGTACCGACGTTGAACAGCTAAACTAATAGTATTTTAATTACTTGACCACAGTTGTTCGTTGACTGTTTCTTCTCTAATATTCACTCTGCTAACTGTTTTGCATAAATATGTTAGTTTATTATCAACATTATAACGATTTGGATGTAAGAAAGCGCGAACAGTACAACAAATATTCGATAAAACATATCGTTTGTTTTTTTGGGATATAATAAAGGTAACAAACAAACTAGTTTTGTGGAGTGACACATTTTTGGAATATTTTAAAAAAATTTATAAATTTGTAAGATGGGATTTGAGAAGATGGGAGTTTTGTGGTAAATTTAAAAATATAATTTTGTAATTATCAAATTTGCTTTGGTTCTACATTTAAGTTGACGAGCTTTGTTAAGCGGAACCAATGCAGAGTTTATGGACTATAGCGTTATAAAAAAACAAATTAATTGGAGCTCAAATAAATTTACCCCTCCCAAAATGTGTAATATTAAAAGTGTTGAAAAGATGATAAACAATATCATGAACAATACATTAATACATAACAGCTAACAGTCCGAACATCAACGAACTGACTTAAACTTATATAAACTTGCAACAACAAGCGCATTTTGCTACTTTCGGTAAATTAGGACTGTTACAAGAACCAAAGTTACAAAACGAATTCGCCTATGCAACTTTTGTTCGCGTTAAATTGTTCTAAACATGCATTTGATCCTTTCAAGCCTTTTAGAATAATGTAAAGCTTTAAGCATATGATGGAGTGAATCATATCTAGTTTCTGGATATTACTCTAATATGCTTATGTATCATTTACATTAAACTTATTAAGTAAAGACAGACAATTCTACAAAAAATTTTAAATTATTCGTTCGAAGATTTTTTACAATTTATTCACTAATGACACAAGGTTGTAGAATAAAACAAAATATTGTGATTCAGGAAATTTATATGAATAATAGTCAAAATGTAAATTGTATTTACATTGATTTTATTTCCATTACAACGAAGAATTCACCACTTTAACCCATTTTCTGCTACATTATTTACAAGAATACATACTCAACACCTTTTCAATACTATATACACATAATCAGTTTATTTATTTTATTATTTTTACACAAATATAATGTTGCTGATAACATTTCAAAATAAAAAGGAAAGAAATATTAACAACAAATACAACATACAACAAACAAAAGTTATTGACTTAATTGGCTGATACATTTATTTCTTCATTACTCTACTTGCAGCGTGAACCGATTTTCTTTTTTATAATGCGCTTAAACTTAAAAGCTATTCTCTTACTGCTCACCGTTGCTGTGGTGGTTATAACTTGTGCGGTTTATATGCGTTGTGCAGAATTTACATTTCCTCATGATTTAGTAAAAAGATGGGATCGTAAACTGTATGCAGTTGGCGGCAATAGTGACTTACTTAATAATAATTTAGGAGAGGGTGGAGGAGGTGTTGGTGTCGTTGGAGAGAGGGGAGAAGAAGGGGTTGGCAGTGATTTAACACCCCTACAAGATATAGAGTGCCTAATTAACCAAGAATATACAATACATTGTAAACGTGATGAAGAAGATCATGAAATCTATGTACCATTTTCATTTTTACGTAATTATTTTGATATATCCGGTTCGATGAGTAGTCCTGCCTCACCACAAGCCATGGAGGGTGGTGGAAATGATGTACCAGCATCCGCACCTAAATTTATGTGGATGCATAGTACAGCGAAAATAAATTTACCCAAAGGAAAATATGATCCAAGAGGTTTATTTATGTATTTTGAAAATTATAATGTAGAGGTAAGGGAAATTATGCGTTAAAAACAAAAAAATAGACTTTATCTAATTTAATACTTTGCTAGGTGCGTGATCGTGTTAAATGCATAAGTGCTGCCGATGGTGTACCTGTTAGCACCCAATGGGAAAAACGCGGTTACTATTATCCCACACAAATTGCCCAGTTCGCCTTGTCACACTACAGCAAGAATCTCACGGAGTCCGAACCCAGAATAAGAGTAAATATTAAAAATTTTAAACTAGAAACTTGATCATTAATCTTTTATATTTTCCCAGATACTCGAAAATGCCGATAATGTGCAAAGCTTATGGGCGGTGCCTAAAAATAGTAATCTTACACGTAAATGGCATAGAAAATTCAATTCCTCCGTTATACAATATGAAACTGCCATAGAATTTGAAAGCGCTATAACATTGAATAACATAGATCAAACTATGGATTTAGTATTGAACATTGATTTGCTACTAATAACAAATAGCAGCAGTCTAATGGTAACAGTTGAAAATCATGAAACGAAACGTACATATCGTGTACATTATATACCAGCCGATCTTTTGTTAAGCGTACAAGATGAAAATATATATTATGGTCTAGGCGTACAATCACTTAATAAATGGCGTCATTTAACACGAGATCTACATATAGACGTACAAAAAGGTTTAGCAGTGGAAAGTCCCAAAAAATCGGGAGTTAAGATAAAACGTTCCGAATTACGTATTCTATCCATATCTCTTATGGGTATAGGTTTTTTTGACAATATCACTTTGTCGACTTATAATCATTTGGCGCATTTTTACGATGCCGCTGAATGGTTTGTTAATAATCAAGATCTACGCACTGGTGGCTGGCCCAATCCAGTTAAGCGTAGTTTAAATGGTTTTGCAGAATTAAGATCAGGTTGGCTGTCGGCCATGGGTCAGGGTCATGCAATATCGGTGTTGGCTCGAGCCTATTGGCATTCAGGTGGTGATAAAAGGTACTTAAAAGCGGCTTCGCTAGGTTTAAAACCGTATCGTGTGTTTTCAAAAGATGGTGGTGTGCTGGCACAGTTTATGGATAAGTACTATTGGTGAGTATTTTACTCCAATATTTTTAAGCTTTTCTTATTATTTAAAACAAAGATATATAAATTCTTTTACCCCATTATTTTTTCAATTCTAGGTACGAAGAATATCCTACAACACCTGCATCATTTGTACTAAATGGTTTTATATATTCCCTATTGGGACTCTATGATCTGAACTCAACAGCTCCACCCAATATTGCCAATGAGGCGGGTAAACTTTTCAATCAAGGCATGATATCACTAAAGAAAATGTTATTACTCTATGATACTGGTTCGGGTACCAGTTATGATTTACGACATTTAAGTTTAGGTGTAGCACCAAATTTAGCACGTTGGGATTATCACGCAACACATGTAAATCAATTGTTGCTATTAGCAACTATAGATTCGGATCCAATAATCTCACAAACTGCCGAACGTTGGAAGGGTTATATGTTTGGTAAACGTGCCAAACACAATTGAGTATGTCGAAGACCTGGGAGTAATACTGTACGCCGTTGCCATAAATATAGGCGTACAGAAGAAACTCCTTTGGTTTTGCGATAATATTCCCCCTAAATTCTGTGACAGCTAAAGCTACAACTATTGGTTTGGTTTACTAAAACTTATAGTACTCCTCTTCCATGAAAAAAAAAAACACACAAAAAACAATTATTGTAATGAAAATTTTCTAGAAGAATAAGTGATATTTGCACATTTGAACTTAAGTATTGTTATTTATTTTTGTACTTTAAAAAAAAAACAAGAAAACGAAACTAGAGAAAAAAACTTTAAACTTTCCTAAAGTTAAAATATTATTCTTTTTATAATTTAAAGCGATGATTTTTAGAATTTATGATGAAATCTATGTTCTTGTCTATTTTTTTTTTACATATTGTATAAAAAATTTAAAATGCTGTTATAAACAGTATTTTAAATAAAATCTTCATTAGTATTAATACATTTTTTGTTTGGTATTTTTTATATATTTTATATATAATTTTATTATTTATATAATTTCTTATGTATTACTAATGTCTTTGGTGCTGTTTTTTTATTTTATTATTTTATTTTATTTAATACTTCTATGCTTAATAATATGAAATGTACCTTTTTTATAAACATACATACTTATTTTATCTAATAATATTGTGAAAAGAAAGATATATTTTATTTAGTTTGCCATTTTTTATATATATTTAACGAAACGATAAACAAAAAACTACAACTTTTTAATACTTTAGCTTTAACTTATTTTTAATTAATATAAACCCAAAACTAAAACGTACTATGAAAAAAAAAAAAAAAACATTTTTGTAATAAAAAAAAAAATATATATTGTATACCTATTAGGTTTTTGAAAAACCTATTACAACACAAAAACAAAAAACAAAACATATTTATTAAATGTATTAAATAAAACAAAACTGTATTTTCACAGTATCGAATTAAGACAAAATAACTAATTAAACTTAACTTTTCAAAACAATGAAATAACAACAGTTTTATTAATTATTTATAAATTTATAAACTATACCAGTTTCTAAAATGTATGCTTATTAAAATGGGTATTAAAGAAATGTTTAAAATTATTGAAAAATATTCAATTTAATATTTATAGTATATTTTTTTGACACTTTCGAATTTAGTCCCCAAGTACCATATAATATAACCAAAATTGTTTATTTAAAAAGATAATGAGAAAAACCGTGGTCATAAAGTCAGTATATTCAGTAACTACTATATATTCTTATGTCCCTTTGTGAAATTTAAACACTCAAACCTGCGTTAGTTTCCATTTTCAAACAGTCTATGCAAAGGAATTTTTATTTTATTATTATTTTTTTAATTTTACAAATTTTATCGAAAAATTACTGAATTAAAGAAAATTTCCTAAAAAAAATCAAATTAATTCTTGTAAAAAAGTTACCAAAATACAATAATTACAAAACAAGAATTTTTATCGAAATTTTTTCAAAATACAAAATTATATAGAGATTTTCAGATAACATGAAATTTTACCAAAAGTTTTCTAAAACAAAAAATGTAATTCAAATTTTTTTCCAAATTAAATTAAAAAAAATCTAGAAATTTTAGAAAAAAAAAGACTTTTAGAAAATTTTCCATAAATAATAAAAAAATTTTCTAAAAATAAAATATTTTTTTCTTTATATTTCCTTTGAGGAAATATAAAAAAATGCAAATAGAGAAATTTTACTGAACATTTTGTAAAAAGGAAATTTTTTCCAAAATTTTACTGAACATTTTATTGAAAATTTCATTAAAAAATAAAATTTCGATATTATTTTCTTAAAGAAATTTATAGCCAAAATACGACATTTATATTTCCTTCTTTATATTTCCTAAATATTAAGTTTCCAAAAAGCTTTAATGTCATAAATTGCAATATTGCATATTCTATACTAACTAATCTTGGTTTAAGATCATATCTCTTCAGGAATTTTAACTAAGTTGAATGTTAGACCAACATAACAAATGATAACAAAAGATCTTAACTTTTAAAATTGATGCGAAACATATTAATCTGTAACGATTGGGAACCATTTAATGGTTTAAATTTTACCTTGTAGGTATTCAGAATGATTAATAGATATTTCTCCAGAGGATAATGTATCGGTGTTTTTATATTTAAACTCCCTTATCGGGATTTCAGAACAAGTTATACAAAATGATATGTCAACGTTCTAAATACAAAATAAATATCTTCTAAAAGATTTAATAGTTAGCAGATATACCTACATTTGTCATCAAGAAACTGGTGTAGTTACAATTAATAAACAAAAAAATTCCCTTTTATATCCGTCTGTTGATCTTTTTATAACAGAAAATTTCAATTATATTTTTTATACATATCTCGAAAATAATCTTCTTTTCTATCTGAAAAAAGTTTGTTTGATTTTGTTCTTAAAATCATTTTAAGTAAAGCACATTTATTATATAACAAATGAAAAACAAAAACTTAAAAAATAAATTAATTGTTAAATGCTGTGTAGTTTTTATTGTAGTTACTTAGGTAATGAAACGTTTCAGTAGTTAACGTTAAAAATAAAATAATAAATATTTAATCTTTTAATATTATATGAAACCAATTTAATTATAATAATTAAAAAATAAGAGAAAAAATTATGGAATTTTAGAACAATAAAGAGAATTTTGTAGAAATTTAACAATAAACAATAAGTTAAGGAGAAAATAAAGAAATCTAATAAAAATTAATATACATATATAACGAATTTTCTAAAATCTAAACAAAAATGTGTTTAATTAAAAAATTTATACTTACATACACACCTTTTCAACATTAAAGCTGATAATTTAATCTTGAAAATATAAATATTTTTTATTATTTTAAATTTTTTGGTCAACATAATATATATATTTACAAATTAAAGTTACTTAAAGAAAAAAATCTTCCGAACAGTCTTTAGTCATCATTTCTATACAGTTTTTATACAATTAAAAAAAAAAACTACAAAGGACTATTATTTCGTTTATAAATACAAAAGAAAACCGTGGAAAATATTGAGTAAAGAAATCAACAATAATATAAAAACAAAATATAACATATTTCGAATGCTTTAAAGCTTAAGCAATAAAAATGTGACTACAGCTATTCTAATTCGTATTACTACACATATACATAATTCTGCCTTTAATGTCAGGATCTTCTTGATGTTAAAATATGTGATTTAATTGACGCATCACCAAATCGCTTTTTAGCCTCTGTTATAAAAGCATTCTCCATTTGATCACATATCAAATCAAAAAATAAATTAGCAATATTACTATGCAACAAAGATTTAAATTCAAATGATACTTTAAAATCCAATACACAAGACTGAGGTATATCCTTTAGGCCAGGACTAAAACGCCACTCATTAAGTAGATAATTAAAAAGTCTACCATCTTTACATTCGGATGTTACTAAATTTGGATATTTGAGTGTAACATTTGAGGTATAGATTTCGTTAAGTGGAGGAAAACCAACAATAAGATCAGCTTTAAAACCATTTGAGTGTTCACTATGTACATGGGATTTTTTGACATAAGGAACAAATTTAAAATAGTTTTTAACATCGGATACAACTGAATACATTTCATCTATGGAGTAACTGAAATGATGGAAGAAAAAATTTGTTAGATTTAAGAATGATATATAGCTGTTTCAAATAAATTAAAAGAAATAATAATAATTTTTATTATGTTTTCGCAATGAATCGAAAATCAGTCACATATATCTCGGTACATATGAGTTTATAAAATCGTCTGTATCTTGGTAAATATGCGTTTAAATAGTTTTACATAAAAAAAATCGATATTTTGGTGAAAAATCTTAAATAGTCTGTATTTCGGTGAAATATTAAAACTGGTTCCATGATATTTAAGATAATACACAAATGGTTTTAGCCTTTTGCCTTGAGGAATAACAAAATTTTTACGTTTATCCGTTACGAAGGCAAATTGCTGCACAATTAGAAGCATTCATTTTAATACCACAATCGTCATAATGTTTCGTCTTAACGCAGCAATTGGTGATTCACTATGAGAATATAAAAGGAAATCATCTGCGTAAATTGAAAAACATCTTTACAATAACTATCCAAATGAATAACTATAATATTATTTAGGAATATATAGTTCCGAACAAATCACTTTCCTTCTCTATTAAAACTTTTTAAGACACACAAATAAGTCTGCTACGTTTTCATTTACTATTTACTTACCCAATTAATTCCTTTTTATAATATCCTCGATTTCTGTTTGTAATATTGCCAAATGTAAACAAACTATGTCTAGAATTATAATCCCTAGAAATGCTGTAATGAGTACAAAATATTAAAACATCTTAAGAAAATTTCACTTCATTATATTGGACAGTTTACATTTCCTTCTAACCTTGACCATGGTACGTACATATCAGTGCCATTTTTAAGGTTATGTAATGTAAATATTTATAAAAATATTTTACTATTTTACAACCAAATTCTCACAATTGATAACAAAAACTTACATTTTGCTGCAGGATTTGCATAAAACATTTTCATTGACACGTGCTAAACTTAAAGTCCTTAACATTTTCCGGCCTCTACAAGTGCTTTTAATAAATTTTACGAATTTGCACTATTTTTAATTATTTTGATTTAGCACAAAATACAATAAACAAATAACAAGACGAAATATTTTTTTGTTAATTTTAATTGTGTGTATCTACATACATACATATGTTCATGTACATTTTAATTTACATCACTAACAACATGTAGAGTAATCGTTGAGGTTAGTCCAGCTGTTTTTTGTTTACATTTTATAAAACTGTTATACGCCATCTGTTATGTTATATTGTTATTTATTAATTGATAACATTTAAGTGTAAAAAACAAGCAGAAAAATAATACAAATTTATACAATGTATTTTTAAAATGTTATAATCTTATTTTAATGTTTAGAAAGTTTATAGTTTTGTTAATTTTGTAAATATTAATTAGTTGCAAAATAAAACAATATGATTTTAAGTAAGGTATGTTAGATTAATAAATAGTTTACGTAATTAATTTTATAATATAAAAATTACACATATTTTTTGATTAGTTGCATAGGTCATCTATAAATTTACAACATGGTGTACAGCGTCTTGCAATAAGAACCTTTAAACAACAACTACAATATGGAAATAGTCCCACTAAAACCAAACGCTTACCTTATGCCACTATTGCTTTTGCTACCTCATTCACTGGATTTCTAGCTTATGATGGTTTAGTCAATGGTTTTACTTTATGTGGAGCTTCAGTTAGATTTTTACGTTCTGTTAAAACTGCCTCCCTAATAGCAGTAGATTATATGTTACTCGACGACAAGGATCCAAATTATGATGACAATATTAAAGTAGTTCATCAAAGATCAGCAAATCGTCTTCTAGAAACTTGTTTATTAAATGGTGGTCTATATATAAAAGTTGGTCAAGGGTTTGCTGCCATCAATCATCTTTTACCCAAGGAATATACCAGTACTTTAATCAAATTACAAGATAAATGTTTACCCACTAGCAAACAAGATGTTTTAAAAGTATTTAAAGAGGACTTTGGCCAGGATCCGGAATATTATTTTGCTGAATTTGATTATACCCCTAAAGCTGCAGCTAGTATAGCTCAAGTTTTTAAGGCCAAATTAAAAGATGGTCAAGACGTAGCCGTAAAGGTGCAATATAGTGATTTACAAAAACGTTTTGTTAGTGATTTGGGTACCATTATATTGTTACACGATGTTGTGGAATTATTTTTCAAAGATTATAATTTTGGTTGGATTTTAAAAGATGTTCGTAAAAATTTGATACAAGAATTAAATTTCATTAATGAAGGTAAAAATTTGGAACGTTGTGCCAATGATTTGAACAATTTTAAATTTGTTCATATACCAAAAGTCTTTTGGCCCATGACAACAACTGTGAGTTTGTATGAGAATGTAAGATGATGTAGAATGTAATAAAATATTTTAACAACTTACAGAGAGTATTAACTTTAGAATGGATAGATGGCATAAAAATTAGTGATGTGGACAAAATAAAAGATAATCATTTGAATTTGCAAGATGTAGATAAGAAGCTATTTCAAATGTTTGCAGAACAAATATTTAATTCAGGATTTGTTCACGCCGATCCTCACGCCAGTAACAGTAAGTTAAATATTCATAACATTACTACAAAGAAATGAAGATTTATTTTAAATAAATTTTGTTTAATTTGTTTCTAGTTTTTGTTCGTAAAAATGCTAAATCGGGTAAAGCGGAAATTGTACTACTCGATCATGGTTTATATGAGGAGTTGCCGGCAAATGTTCGTGCACCATTAAGTGAATTTTGGGAGGCTACTGTCTTAAGAGATGAAAAAGCCATGTCAAAAGCTGCCCATAAATTGGGTATAAAAGATCATATGAAATTTGCAGAAGTATTATTCCAACAACCCATACGCATACATGGAGGCACAATTAAAACCAAATTGAACGATGATGATATAAAGTATATGCAAAAAGTGGCACAACAAAACTTTGACTTAATTATGTCTACCCTTAAAGAAATGCCCCGCAATATGTTATTTGTAGTCAGGTAATTTTACATATAAAATATATTATCAAAAATTATAATAGTTATCTTTTTAACACACTAGAAATTTAAATACAGTTAGAGCTATAGGACGTATGCATGGTGATGTTGTGGATAGACCTCGGGTTATGGCTCATCATGCCCAGAAGTGTATATATAAAAATTACAATTCCTTTAAGGGTTACTTTATATGGCTGTTTCGTAGAATGTATTTTGAATATTCTCTATGGTAAATTATTTATTTAGCACATAGTATATACTTTGATAATTATTTTCATTTCATTCCAGGACCTTTTCCTTTAGACGCTCCTGTTTAAGTTTATACTTAAACATTTTATATAAACTTGGACGTGCTCCAGCACCAGCCAGCACTATTTTAAATAATCTTGCTCCTCGAGATTTTCATTGATTTCATTCTTGGTTGTGGTTTATACTTAAGCTAGCACCAAAGTTTAAGGGAGGCTAATAGCTTATAGAAATAGATAAATATTATACTTTTTAAATAAATAAATTTGTTTGCGGGTTTATATTTTTATAAAAATCACATAATGTGTATTTATTGTTTCTCCTATTACTTTTGCTACATAATCGCACAATAAGATTTTTCTATTTCAGCCGGAATTTTACCCTCCATTTCCATTTGTTTCAATTGTAGATATGAATTTTCATTTTTCTTTTCCATCCAATCGGGTAAAGGTTTCGCCCAATCTTGTGGTGGTGATTTCCTCTTTTCCCAAACATTATTTGCATAATGACCATGAAAGCGTTTTAAACGACGCTCTTCTTCACTTTTTATTACAGCAACACCAGCTTTTACATCATTTCCATTCGAGTCGCGATAGCGTAAACAATTTTTATAATCTGTTTGCCATTGTGTACAATCTGTATTTTCTCCATTGATGAAATATTGATGGAATCTTGCTTTAAAGCTTGTACAATCATCATATTCGTCTTTGTATACATCACAAGGTCTTATCTGTATGACATTTGATATACAATCAAATAATGGAATTATTCTTAACGTAATAATGTCATTTAATACTAACCGACCACTCATCTTTTAATATAGTTTCCATATCATTATCGTTATTGTCCTTTTCAGTCATGATTCCTGAGTTATTTGGGCAGTTATTCAACACACTGCACGATAATAGCCCTCGGAAATATTGCAATGTTTACATTTTGAATCTTACAGCTGTTAGAGCTACCAGACGTTAAGGATTTTTTGAGGTAAATAAAAGGTTTGTTCGACTGACTTTTGGATTAATTGTAATTAATAGTAGTAATATATTATTTGAGCCTTTGTCCTCTTAGCTTAGGTGTAAACTACAAAATTAAAAAAAAATATATATATACTTCGCTGAAAATAATACAAAAGACAAAATAATTATATATAAAATAAGCAGCCACATAAAATGTTTCGAGACTTCTAAAGACCTTAAAATAAGTTTAATAAGTAAATGGAAAAAAATTAAATTTTTATCTCAGTTGAAATTTATTAATTGTTTTTAATTATTAAAATGGTTTCAGTGGAGACGAATTTCTGCCGAACTTATTTATTTCTCCTCTCCGGTATCTTAAAAACACACTCTGGTCAAAAATTTTAATTTAAATATTTAGGAACAACAATTCCTATAAAAAATATAAACTTTTAATTGAAACATCATTTGAATTATTACTGAAGGCTTTTAAAAAATTAGTATTTTATATTCAGGTGATTTTAATTTATTCTCCTGCTTAAATGAAATTAATTGCATTCATCTTTGAAATATTGAATATTTATTGTTTTAATGAATAAAGTTGGATACCATAAATATCGATTACTTTAGTTATAACGAAATCTGGCAGCTTTGTTTCAGTGTTATGACATTTCTAACAATTACAGCTGTTTGTCTAGTTCAGCTGGTAAGAACAAGCATTTAATAATTTTTTCTTGGCACTTTCTTGGTAAAATCAAGAAAATCTTTTAAAATTTATAAAAAAATTGTAGTAATTTCGTTTATTTTCTTTTCCAATAGTCCTAAAAGAATTGTGTAAATCGCAAAAATGGTAGTCACCAACGATATAAAGCTGCCAACAGAAGAAGAATTAACAGTGCCAGAATTGAATTTGTCTACCGCTGCTTTACGTGCCGGAGCATTTCATTTGGGCAAAGCTTGCGAATTCCAGAATAATGTAGGTTTTTTAACTTATATATATTGGCCATCTTATAGTGTTTACTAAAATCTTAAAAGATTTAGGATTAAAAAGGATTTTGGCTTTAATTTAAGGTTATATAATTTTAGTGGTCTCAAAAGACCTAACCTCAATATATATTTGACAGCTTTTGTGTACGAAATAAGTTTGTTTATGTTTTCTAATATTTCTTTATTTTGTTTAGGAATTCATGTTATGTCGCCAAGAATTGGATGATCCAAGAGCCTGTTTAAATGAAGGCAAAGCAGTTACCAGCTGTGCTATGGATTTTTTCCGTAAGGTAAAGAAGAGTTGTCATGAAGAATTCATGCAATATGCTACTTGTTTGGATAAATCAAGTGGTACTATGTCGTTTAGCCAGTAAGTTTTTAAATGAATTTTAATGCTTGAAAATAAATTCATTTGTTGTTGTTGTTTTTTTTCAGCTGCCGTAAGACTCAAGGTGTATTTGATAAATGCATGAAGGATAATTTGGATATTGATCGTCCTGAATATGGTTACTATACCAGAGCTAAGGTAAGTTTACGATCGATCAGTCTCTGTTAATAACTGTTATTTTTAAATTTAAAATCAAAAAATCAAATGTGGGAAAACAATTTTATGTATATTAAATTATTGCTAATGACTTGGACTTTCTTATAGCCACAACTTTATAATTATTATT
>JACGTJ010003454.1:0-17310 GCA_014858695.1 Chrysomya rufifacies | reverse complement strand
TTTTTTTTTTTTTTTTTTTTTGAATTTTCAAACTATCAATATATTGAAGAAATAATTTGATTTCTGCTCGAAAAAAATAAATTATTTTGCGATTTTGATGGAAGTCGTTACAGTTAACAACTTTGATTAAATATGTAAATTTTTTTCCTAAATAATTTATAAAAAATCTGACAATTCAATATCTATAATATATGTGTTTTTGTACCATGACAAATCTCAAAATTTTTGGAAAAAATAGAAATTTAAAAATTGTTTTCAAAAGTATTGTATTCAACTATTACGAAAATATTCCTTAAAATAATAAAGTAAACTTATGTTTATGTTGTTCGAATATTTTTGACTTTGATTTTTTCAAAATTTGCAAAAATATTTTTTTTCATGATTTTATATTTTTAATTTTAGTAATATTATTTTTCTCAAATTTAAGACTGTTTGGTATTAATGATTTTGTTGTTAAAACCATATCGAAAATAGTTTTTTTATTCAAAAACAGTGTAAAAAATTTTGAACTTGTTTTGTAAATAGCTTTTTAAATTAACTTCGAAAAAAGTAATTCTTCACAGAATTATTTAAAAATGTTTACAACACATAGTATTATGAATTCTATATTAATTTATGATTATTTTTTAGTGAACTTTAAAATTTTATTAAAGTTTGAAATTATATTCGACTAATAAAATAAAAAGGCTATAATTCTTAAAATTTTGAACATGTATTCAATTTAATCTTGAAATTCGTAAAATTTAGTTTAAAATCCTTAAATATTTTAAATTCGGAAATTTTTAAAATATGAAGGAAAATATTTAAAATTAAAAATATATGAAAATATTTATAATAATTTTGTATATTCTTTCTTTCGCAGATTCATGCTACTAATCGTCCAGCTCCCCCCAAACCCGAAAAGAAAATTTATCCAGATGCTACACCTGGATTGCCGGAAGATTATCCCAAACCACCAGCCAAATATGGTTCTCGTTTCCATTGGTTAGAATAAATGTATAAAAAATTAGAACAACAACTACTACGTTTAAATTAAATAAATTTTGTTAAACAAAAAAACTTTAATTAACAAATCAAACAACATCATCTCTAAAAAAAAATCATAATTGTTGATGTATTACAAGTAAGAAAATATTTAACATTAAAGTAAAAACAAGGTATTTAGTAAATGAAGAGAAACTTCAAAACTGATTTTAATTTATTTTTTTTAATTTAGTTAAATGTTTTACACAAGTCTTTGTCTTTCTGTTGTATAATTTGCTTAATTCTAGACTACGTTAAACGTTGTATAAATTTATATAAAATATAAATCAATTGCAGCCGCCCTGTTTCATAAGACAGCCCTTAACAGTTTCCATAATTTTTAAATATTGATTATTTAAACAGCAACCACAATAGTTAACAGACAAACGACCACATCCCTCAATACGTCTATGTAAAGGCATATTTTGATAGTAAACCCAATGTATAACTTCCTCACCCAATATCAAGAGAATTTTATCAAAACGATAACCATTTACCGTAAATAAATTGGCGTTACCCGATGTTATATTCCATTCACAATAGCGTACACTTAAATTAGCAGGTATTTTCGATCTTTCTCGAGACATAATTCGGTCGAACTGTAGGAAAATTAAAAATTATAATATTTATTTTAGTTTAAATTACATCTAGTACAACTTACCCAATCTCTAACTTGTGTCATTGAACCACTGGGTGAATGCTTTTTACGTGTTAATGTGATTCTAGGATATTGAGGATGTCTATAAGAAAAGATTTTTTTATTTTAAATATTAAAACAAAAATTTTGTTTTTACTTACATAAATGGCAAAAATGTTAATTTTAATATAACAAATTCAACTTTATCTTGTGGGGCCATTTCTTTGTATTTTTTTTAACAAAAAATTATTATTTTTAAATAATATAATTTAAATGCAACTTGAAGTTTTTCTTTAGATTTGTGTTTACTGTGCTAAGCACGTTTGGTTTGTGTTTAAACATTTCCCAACTCCTTACTCTTTTATACTAAAAATCTTTTAATTTAAAAACATAAAACATATGTTTGTATACACAGATTTTTTGGTTTTTAATTTTTAAGTGTTTTATGATTTAATGGGAAAAATTTCCGTTAAATTAGCGTGTACTTTTAGGTAACAAATTGAAATATGTAAATCCTTTGTATATTTAAAGTGTATTAAATGTTCCTGATTGTGTGTTTCTAAGGAATTTCCAGGTAGTACAAACATATGGCATTAACAATACATATGGTGACAAAATTTTTGGGTATTAAGCATAAATTATGCTTAAATGTTTAACTTCTAATCTTCATTAGAAATTAATAATAAAATAGAAATTAAAAATTAATTATTACATACAAATTTATGTTAATTATTTCAAACATTTAAATCCGTTAGAAGTATTAAAACATAGTTGTTGACAATTTCACTTTTAAAGTTCCGAAATATCAAAGAATCTTTGACTTTTTCACTTTTCACAACTAATGTTTTTATAAAAATGGCAAAATCTTTTCAGTTTAATATTATATACATATTTAATCTGGAATCTTTAAATTCGGCCATTAACATTAACTCCATCTACATTATGACATCAATGATGATCAGGAATACATCAGGAATTTTATAATTAACTAAATTTCAAATTACACTGATTTACATTAGGACATTTCCACGAAAGACGATTCTATTAGATTAGATGGAAACAACTAAAACCTATCGAATATCAATGATGATGGTAAAAAATAAAAATCAACGACAATGACATTATTAATATTAATTTATTAAAATTTCTGCAATAAATTTGATTGTATTTACAAAATACACAACACATTAAATAAACTGATATAAAAAAGCAAATAATTAAGTTTAAATTTAATCCTGATACCATTTAGTACGTTTCGGTTTTTTACCCGTTGATACAGGACCTGTACCACCTTCATTCGCTCGTTTATCTAACATTTGTTTATATTTATTTACCAATGGCATCAGCTCATCTTTTTCCACTTTACGTCCTTGTTTGGGCCGTATTTCCGCCTTACGTTCAGCTAAATGTGATTGTTTAATTTTTTGCTGTTTTCTCTTTTTCTTTTCACTTTGAACACGTTTCAAATGATCCTTTGATTGTTCATTGATCTTTTTAAATGAACGCATACGTAAAACTGTTCCCGGTTTAGCTTCAGTACCAACATAATCATCTTCTATGTGAGTAGAAGATTTTTTACTGGGTTTATTTTTAGCAGCTCTAGCTTCTTCAAGTTTCTTAATGTGTTTTTTAAGTTTGTCTTTGTCATCACTTTGTGGACCTTTAGGTAGAGGTTTTAGGGGAAGTTTACCTTGACGTTTTTGTAGTTTTAAAGCTTTGCGTTTTTCAAGTTTTTCCTTGAAGGTGGGATTGTTAAGTTTTGATTTTTGCATACGTTTCTCCTTCACTTTATGTACTGCACGATCTTCAATACTAAAAGCCACAATAGGACGCTAGAATTTAAAGTAAAAATATTAGTAAAAACATTTTTTTTTTTGAATTTTAAAAACTTACATGTTGTGTGCCAAATATTTTGGGATTATTGTTGAGTTTTCTTAAAGCTATCAAAGCTTCTTGATGTGTATTGAAAGACATAAAACCAAAACCTTTTGATTTACCTTTAGGATGTTCAGGAGTGATTTTATTTTCACGCATAACACGACATTCATGAGGCTTAAAACCCGTATAAGCTATAACCATGTCCCTCAAGTTTTCATTATCGTAGTTCAATGGCAAATTGTGTATAGACAAACGATTGCGGGATACAAATCTATTTAGATTTTTCAGAACTTGTGTCTTGATTTGTTCCAATTTGTGGCGTTTATTCATATCTGAAGCCGAAACACCTTCAGCAGCTTTGGAGTTTGCCATAATAAGACCTTCTCTAGCCAAATAAAGATTACGAGAATCTTTGCCTTCATTCTTTTTATCTTTTTCAGAATTTTGTTGTCTTACTTCATCCCTGCTTAAAGCTGGATATGGTTCGAGAACTTGATCCATGAGCACAAATTCACCAGCTGATTGCAGACATAAATCGGCAGACTCTTTAGATTTAAATTTCACAAAAGCTGTGCCTTTGGAGTGGCCAGAAATTTTATCACGATTTATTATGGCATAATAGACAGGACCAAATTTACGACAAACTTTACGTAGGTCGGCGTCTTCGGCATCGAAAGGAACATTTTTAATGAAAATTGTGCAACCTTCTTGAACATCGTTAGAAATGTGTTTTTCTTTTTTAATTTTGTTTAAATCTAATTTCGATTTTACTTCTTTTTTATCTTCGTCGTCGTCTTCATCATCCTGGTCTCCATCATTGTCCACTTCCTCTTCATTATCATCTGCATCATCATCATCATCTTCATTTTCATCATCCTTAAAAAACAAAGTATTTTATTACTTATTAAATAGAAAATAAAACATAATGTAAAAATCCAAAATAAAAATGTACATAATTACAAAACGGCATTTAAAATAAAATATAAAACCTTCAGATTATATAGAATTCTAACATTTGAACCATTTAAAGTTCTGGTTAATTGTTTACCTCTTCATCTTCTTCCTCAACATCACTAACACTTTCAGCATCTTCCTCATCATTTTCACCGTTCTCATCCTCATCTTCTTCATCATCACTATTATCCTTTTCCGATTTGATTTCATGTTCTTCTTCTTTCACCTCTAATTTAGGTTTCTTTTCTACAGGCTCTTCTTTGGGTGCTTTTTTGGCAACATATTCATCTTTACCCAAAGCCCAATCAATGAATATGTTACGACCCAACATTTCTTTGCCATTACCTTTCAGTATAGCCTTGGTGGCTTGATTAATAGTTTCGTATTGCACAAAGGCACAACCCACAAGTTTGCCATCAGCACGTTTTAACAAATTGACATCCTCCAATTTACCCCATTGTTCAAAATGTTTACGCAAATCATCCTCAGTGGTTTTATAGCTAATATTTCGGACTATAAGACGAGCACGCTTTTTCTGGCGACGTTCCTTTTCTTCTTTTTGTTGCTGCACCCTAAAAGGATTACGTCTTTTAGGTGCTTTCTCTTCAACAGCTTCCCGTGAGTCTGTTTCTGAATTTTTTAATTCCATAATGGAATTTTTATTAAAAATAAATTTGAAATTTCTAAAAGTTAACTAATTTATAGATATTTTCTGTGAATGTACGTTTAAAAACATTATTTTGTTTGACATTTGTGACAGCACGTGGATTAGAACCAGTGTTGCCACTGAAAAGTAGAATCAAACAAACTTCAAAATATGGATTAAAATTTAAATTCTAGAAATCTATCATTGAAATGATTTTTTTGTTGCGATTCTTTTTTAGATTTTGTAGAACTATATAAATCGAAATATTCTCCTACATTTACAATAACACCAAAATTAGTAGTGGAAGTGGCAACACTAATTACTATCATTTGAGATTGCCATGATGTAATTATTTTGTATAAGGTGCATATGTAAAATTAAACAATAACCATTTTTTTACACCCACTTGGAAAACATTTCTTTGAAAATGTTGTATAAATTATCAAAAGAAAAATTTATACTATAGCTAATAATTCTACAATTTTAATAAAAAAAAACCTGATGATCCTCATATTAAAATGTTAACGTTATCATTACAATAATTTTATTTAAATATTTCAAACGAACATTTAAAAGTTATCGCTAAAATAACACAACAATACTGTAAACTCAATAAACTACCTTTGCCAAAATAACCCACATATTCTTTAGCGGTTTGAAACGATATTTAACTTTTATAATACATACTCCACATAGCTACAATAATTGTTACGATTTCCAACAACAATTTCTCTAAATACATAAATTAGAACAAATTTAAATACTTGTCAAAATTTACTCATTTATTTTCTTCAATTTCACGCATTTCATGGAACTCTGAAGGCGTTTTAAAATAATCTTCTAATACCAAAGAGGTCTTATTGCCCAATTTATATGTAGCATTATTCCAGGGACTGAAAATGTAATAAACCGCTTTCACTTGTCCCCTATTGAAGTGATGATGTGAGATATTAAGTGGCAATTGTGAATGATAAACAGCCAAATATCTGAAATTTGTAAAGTTTTAATTTGAAAAATAATCATTAAATCCACAAAATAACATACTTGTCCATATCTTTATATATTCTTAAAGGAAACATTGACACTACCAAACGCAACACTGCATTTATAGCCAAAAAACCAGCTGCAAAATAATAAATATCCTCACTATGCATTATTAAAGTTGTATCGAGTGGCTCTAAAATTGGTTGATTATTTGCATATTGATAAATTGCTGCAGTTCCAATAATAGAAGCAGTTGCCGTGGAAACGTGCATGGCCCAGGCTACATAAGATTCCATAGGAGCTCTATAAATTAGCTCATAGCTATTCGGTATTTTGTCCTTCTCCTTATACCGTAGTTCTTTTTCCTTAGATGAGGAGGAACGAGTTAATTTCTGATTAAACCATAGCAGTGAAGGTGTAGTACTGAAGAGTAAATTGTAAAAGTATAGAATATTTCTATGTACGATACTATTTTGTGGTTTAGCTTACCTTATACTCTTTTCACTTAGTCTAATATGTGTTGTTTTTATTACATTAAATAAGGATTTTCTTATATTTAATAATAAAGCCATTATTATGTGAAAAGTTAATTTTTTATTAGGTTATGTTTATTTGTTTACATTTTTTGTGAAAACAGCTGTTTGTATTTAATAGAGATGCCAGATATATCTGTATAGGCAATAAAGGAATTAAAACGCTAGATTTGTAACACTTTTCGGTAAAGTCGAAAAGTAGACTTTTCAATAACTAGAGCATACAAGATTAAGACGTATTTAAACAATGACGATGTTGTTAGGATAGCACCCAGGAAATTAATTTCTAATAGTTTTATCAAAGAGTAAAGTAAAACGAAGTAGTTTTCCTGTCCGAAAAACACGTAAAAAGGAACTAGAATTGCATAATGTAAAGAATTGTGTCAACAATTTCTCAAAATTAAAAAAAGAACTCGAGTTTTGCTTTCAATTTTATAGCCATACATGCATATATAGTAAATATTAAAAATCTTTAATTTTTCAATCTTTTTTGTAAGCTGTTCGAAAAGATCTTTAAATATGATATTTTTAATATGTGTTTTAATAGAAAAAATCACTTATATTTTTAACAGGTTCGTTTCATTGATTTGGGATTGATTGATTTTACAGCATTTAAGAGTTTTGATTTGAAAATACTTTTAAGATGTAAGAAGTTTCTTAATTGTTACCTGTCTTTATATTATGTTCTTCTTACACAAATATAGTTTGTTTTTACCTATTTATTTTTTTACAACATTGTTTTATTTAGAATTAATAATAAAAAAATTCTACTTTTCCATATATATATAATTGCTATAGATTCGTCACAAAGTAGAAGATTTAAATCATATTTAATATATACAATTTATCAACACTATTAGTTAAAAATTACATTCAGAATAAATTGAATAAATCTACATCTAAAATTCGACGTTATAAAAAATATATAATAAATAAGTGAAATATTATATGTTTTTCTAAGTTTTACCAAAATAACTAAAAGTTTACATGTTTTTTATTTATTATAGTTCTTGTTTTCATTAAAATTTTTTACGTTATTTAAAATAATTATATTAATAACATAATATATTAAAATTAAAAGAGTAAAATGTCATTTTATTCTGGCAACATTGTTTAGCAAAATCAGTGCTACCATTTAATTTTCTTCATGTTTGTTGCTTGCTCATTCATTTCGTCGTCAACGTCTTTTCTTCGTCAACGGTTGTTGTCGGTTTTCGCTCGCAGAACGAAATAAAACGGCAAGTGAATTACTACAATAAAATATAACATATTTTCTTTTCATTTCTTTTGAATTATATTAAAACAAAGAATTTGTTTTAATTGAAGCTATCATTATAGCTTTTTAATTTCAATCAAATTTTTTAAGAATTTTCAATTATATTGTGCTATACAAGATTACTTTGTGTGTAAATTACAAAAGTAAGAAGGAAAAATCCAAGATTGTAAAAGAACAAATAAAAAATTTCTTCTCATATAGTGAGTGAACGTGTTTGTGTGTGAGTGTATTAAAGGTGAGTCTCCCGGTTTGCATTTCCAAAAAAAAGAATGATATTCGACGAGTAAAAGAGAAAGAAAACAATTTTTTTGAAAAAGTGTACGAATAAACGGCAAAAAATTAAAGAAATTGGCAAAAAGTAGAAAAGAAATTTATGATTAATTATTGAAGAAAATCAAGAAGTGTATTTGCAACAAAATAAAATAAAGATAAAAGTGCTAAAAATAATAATTGGAAATAAAAAAAATTGTAAGGTGTAGTATATGGCATGTTATGAATAATTGAAGATATATTTTAGCCGGTTTTTATTGCAATAAAAGAATGTGGCCAAAAAGAATTCCTTTACTTTTTTCTTAGAAAATTAGGCATTGCTTTGGTTATGCTTTCATTTTTAAATACGTTACTAATTCCTATAGTTTTTATTACTTGAATTTAATATACAAATGTGGTTAAATGTGTGTGTGGTGGAGGGTTTTTTTTAAATTTTTATTTGATTTGTTTTAAAGCTGACGCATACATTTCAGCATTAAAAAAGGGATGTTTGCTATGAATGTGCTGCCATATAGTTTTATTTATAGTTTTCGAAATTTTAAAATTATATTTGCCAACAAACATTATCAAAAAATACAATTTTTGGATACATTTTTATTCGTAAATAATTATTGAATGTAAAAAAAGGAAATATTTTTGATTAGCCAAAATCTCAATATTGTAGTAAAAATAATTGATCTGGTAGCTTATCATTTGTGTGCTAAATGTAGTACAACGAGCAGCATCGACGTTACCGTTGGCAGAGTTTAAAAAAAATTACAACAACATAAGCCGTCTTTTTCCTTTTTGCTATTTAAAATCGTACTCGTTGGTTTTTCTTTTTGTTAGTTTTTTTGCCATTGCCTTCTTACGTTCTCCCCCCCAGGGAGATTATAAAGTAACTTATGTTGGATTCCTTTTGTTTTTAAGATTCTTAAGAAGACAAGTTGATAAAATGGGTTTGGTTTTCGATCTTTACTTTAATACTTCATTTTTTCATTTTCTTTTGTGCTGTATCTTTTGAATATTTATTGTAAATATGAATGTTTTATTTAGAAAATATCTTTGACCTCTTTATTTTTATTATTAATTTCATAGTTGAGTATTTAAAATATGCTCTATAATTATACATGTATTAAAATATACATAGATAAATAAAAGATGCAAATATTTTTTATATTTTTAGTTAAAAATATAATTCTTATGATATGCGTCATCTTAGTTTTATTTATCATTCTTATTCTGTTGTACGAGGTTAGTCTGAAAAACTATTTAAAATGAAATAATTTTTTAAACTTTTCTTACAACTGATTTCGGAGTATTTCTGCTTATCGAAGATAAAAACCAACATACAACCGATATTCTAGTTTTTAATAATTACACAGTGGGTGGCATATAAAAAATGTTGTACAAGCCATAGACATGTTTTTTATACAGATCTATTGAACGAAGGGTTAATCCAATTGAATTGATGAGCTTAAGTACTGTCTACAAGTTTACGATAGACAATTGAATCCATGTCCTAATTCCGACATCTAATTCTCGAATGTATTCTTATTACAAAAATAAAAATGTTGACTCCATAGGGCAAACTTTTAAACCAGAGATAATAATTAAAACTGATTCCAATATTCTACTGTTACATAAATGTAACATAGAACCGACTAGAAATAAATTTCAAATTAGACAATAAACATTGGTTAAAATCAACCTATAATAGATTCATATTTCCTAAATAAAAATTGTTTATGTTTGAAATATTTCGTATTGAATAGTTCTACTTTAGAACCGATATGAAGCTTAAATAATCTATTCTTAATTTATATTTTGAAACTCTTACTAGCTTAACTTATATTAACAAAGTTTGCAACTTTCTTTTTGTTGTCTAATCTAAAAAGAAAAATACAATAAAACTTTCTATATCGTCCGAAAAAACATAGAATTCTTAATTTTTAATAGATTTATAATAATCTTGTGCGAAATAATGCTTTTTATATAAAACTATTTATTGGTCAAAAATAAAATATGTAAAAATAACAATAAACCGGCATTTACCAGTTATATTGAAACAACAACCACAAGTAGAAACAAAAATAAATAAATGACATATTTATGTAGAAGGAAGAGAAAAACCAACAAATATAATAAAACATAATAATGATATAAAAACAATAACAACAAATGAAATAGTTTAAACTAAAACACAGACAACAAATCAACAAGAGCTTAAAGTTAATTTAACAACTAGAAGTGGGCACAACACAGGTTTAATAAAAAAATGTTTAAGCGGAGGTGGTGTGGACAACGTACGATTGCTAACCGAGGTCTTTATATTTTTTAATAAAATACATTATAATTTTATTATATGGACAAACATACAATTCTGAAATACACATACTTTATTTTACATACATATAGAGCTTTATAGACAAAACTGATGACGTAAACTGATGAAAAATATACGATTTTGGTTTTAGAACAAATAAAGATATAAGTAGATAAAACAAAATAGGATTAAAAACAAGAATGCTATTTACTTCAGGTTATATGGAGGACATTATCTAGAAATAGCTACAAAATGTTAGTTAAAGATTTTACTTGAATTCAGCTCCTATAAACAGCAAAGAAATTGCGAATATGTATTGTTTGAGCTTATATTTAAACAAAAAGTTTAAAACGTTTTAAACTCTAGATTGTGTTGGTAAAAATATATATTTTATAACTATCGGTAAGTGTAGAACCGACTTCATTTAAACTTCAGCTGCGTCAGTACTAATAGAATAGAATGTGAACTTGAAGTAAATTAGATTTGACAAATTAATGAACTAGAACCGAAATATAACTGATCCAGAACTGAATTTTAAACAAATCGAACTAGAATTAAACTTGAACTACATTTGCAGATTTTCTACTAAATTTAAAGTGATTTTTTTTAAATTATTTACAAATTTTTTACTGAATTATTCTCCATAAAAATTTTCTGGGAATTGTGTAAAAATAGTACTAGAAAATAAATCAAATAATCATGATCCAATTTAACCTCCAATACTATAATTAAATACAAGACTCATGCACCATAATAATTTCTCTACTGTCAATAACATTCTCATAATAAAAATTATGCAAATTACAATTGTCATTCTAAACCAAAAATGAAAAGATATGCTTACACATTCATTACATTACAAACGTCACAACAAGTTTTAAAAATCTAGAGAAAAATTAAAAGAAAAAAATCTACCCATAACAATTGGCTGCTCTAGCAATGGAACAAAAAACAACTACAAACATTTTGCACAAAATGATTAATTGTTGTAAAAAAAATAGTCACTCAAATACGAAATTACTACGTGACTAGTAGTAAATTTTAATGAACTACAGACATGAATTCTAACGAACATATTGTTATGTTAAGTTATTTAGTAAGTAACCAGCTGTGAGTAAAGTAATTTATTAAGAAGTCACTTAAAATTTGCTAGCATATGGTGGATTAAAAAAATAAGGAAGCGCACATATAGTTAATCAATTGACAGGTGCACTAAGACGAATGATGAGATTTTTATATTCTAAATAATATGTTGTATTGGTATATACAATATTTTGGCATTCAATTCTGCAAATTATTGTAATTTTAAAAATAAATTTGCAAGCAGTTTTCTTGTTCAATTAAAAATCAATAAACTTCCTACTTGAAAGACCCACGAAGTAGTAGCAGAAGAAAAACAAAATACAATATGTATTTTATAGAAACCCACTTGAAAAGTAATTTAAACTTTGAAATGATTTTTTATAGTTTATTATATTTAAACATATATTATATGAACTTGTAGTTTAACTTAGTTGAAAGGATGAATATAGGTATGTATATGCAAGTAGTTCAAATAAACCAACTAAAAATAATAGAAAATTTAAAGCAATATAATAAAAGAAAGCTTTAGTTTCATTTTATTGAAGATTGTCTTAGTGAAAAGGAAATAAAGTTGAAATCTATTAGTTTATAATAGATACCATAAGTATTCCTTGTTGTATCTATTATTTTATACATTCTAAAATCAAAGTAAAAGGGAAAAATATATCAAAATTTTTTTGAAAACTTAAAAGTTTCAGGGAAAAATAAAATATTATTTTTGTTCCTTCTTAATGTGGTTTATATTTAATAGTTAATACGTTGAATTTGTTCTTGAAACTCCTCGACAGTAATCCCCCTTACTTAAGTAAAAATATCAAATGTCATTTTTGAAAAGAAAATAGGATAAATACTGCTTGATTTTGGAAAACATCCTAGTCATCGTAGTAGTCAAGTATTTCAGTTAGTGTCCTGGAATTTAATCAATTGTATTTTAAGGATAAATGTCTGGAGGTTAAATATATGAAGTATTTATTTTTGAAATTATATAACAAAATATATATTTCAAAGATCCTTTTGATATTGTTGCATAAATGGAAGAAGCCACTTTATTATGTCGTTGTAATTCCATTTAGCAAGTCTTTATTTTGTCATTCTTTGCAGTACAACCTAATAAAAATGATGAATATTTTATTTAATTTATAAAAAAATGTAAATATTCTATTATTATTTGGTTATCATGCAAAAAGTCCGTAACAAGTTGCTTAAATATGTCAAGTATTTATATTATTAATAATAAAGCAGCATGTAAAAGAATTGTTTGATAGAAATGTTCAGTTATTAACAGCAACTAAAAAATTTTATGTATTCACATTATCAAAAATTCCATGACAAATTAGTTTTTGATTCTTAAATCTATTTTTTAATTAAAACTTTATAATTTCAATATTTTAAATTAAAATAAGTAAAAAAAGATTAATTTTTTTATAAATGCATTCATTTATACTTCTATTCCCCAAAAAACTGTTAATAGAATTTAAACTATAACTTTGTTTTAACTCTTTAGTGTTAAAAAGGTGAGGTAAAAGACGAAAATTTAAGAAAAAAAAAGCAATAACATGACATTAAATAGAAACTAAACTAAAAAAGCACACAGCAACATGCCAACCAAGAGACACGCAAAGTTATTTAAAAAAATAGAAGAAATATTACTAATAGAAAACAACAGAAATAAATAGAAATTACAGTTTCTATAAAATCTAAAGATACACGAGTAATATGAATAGAAATGCAACAGAGACAGCAGCAGCAATAATGCTAACAAACAACCACAAGCAAATCAAAAATAAGAATAAGAAAAATCAAGAATTATACAAAAAATAAAACGTTGTATAAAAAGTATTAAGAACATGTGGAGAGTACTTTCACGAACAATCAACAGCAGGCAAGCTGACTGGCTGGCTGGCGGACTATTTGGCTGGCTTTACTAGTTGTTTGTTTGGTTGACTGGCACAAGTAACTGAGAATCAGCTGAAACATTATCAACATTATTATTATCCGTTCATATACAACACCATATTCACATACACACAAATACTTTAAAATAAACATATAACAGAAGTACTTTAAGAACAATGAACTTTATGGATTGTGGCGCAAAGAAACAGTAAGGCGGAAGAAACAAAACAGCAGCAAATAATCCAAAATTTCTTAAAAAGCGTCATCATAGAATATTGAACAGTAAAATATAATAACCAAAAAAATCTGTTTGAAGAGGTTTTAAACTTAAAGCTATTTAAAGACGTATAGGAAAAAGTATACAAAAATCATTAAATTATGCTTGAAAATATTTCAAAGTATATTGTACATAAGGGCAATTATTGAACAAAGTTATAGTAAAGAATATATACATATATTTTTTAAATATAGTTTTAGTCATAATGATAATGGATTCTCTGTCAAGTGTCAAGTGTTTGAAAATTTGTTGGTTTCTCACAATTTTGCTAGATTTTCATAAAATGAATGGAGCGATGTAGGAAGTTGTACTAAATATAATTAGCTTATTATTAACAAACATTTTTAAGATTTAAAGTTTGATTTCTTGTTTGATGATTTTATGTTAATTAAAAAATTTTGATGATATATAAATAAGCTTAAATAATGCACAATTTTTGTTATATCGAAACTCACTACTAGAGTGAAATTCAGTTTTTTTTCAGTTTCCGAATTCCCAGGAATTTTTCTAATGGATTCCTGAAAAATTACCTGATTTCAACAACAGAACATATTCCTTTCACTATTAGATTTTTTTAAGTCCATTGATTGCAACTCTAAGTGTCGTTTTTTTAATTGCGCCTAGTGGCTTGAGACATCAAGTAGGTACATACGGTTATGATTACTTTGAAAATAGTAACGTGAACACAAATCGCCATTCCTATATGTTCTGCTATCAGGAAATTGTACCAACTAGAAATGTAATAAAAAGCTGATGGGATTAATGGGATATGTTTTACTTTTTTTAATAATATAAATATTACGCATAACTAATAAATTTGTATAAATTATTAATGCACATGAAAATTTTGGAAATTAAATACAATACTTCCTGCTTAACACTCTCTAGAAATAACAATTTGATGACAAGACAATTTTATTTGTAAAATAAATGGAAATATTTTTCTTTCAGAACATAAATTCAAAGTGATTTTACTTGTTTCTTTTCCTTTAATTATCTTTTTTCTTACATGTTAATGTCTTACAATAAAATATTTGTTTACTTGTTCTGATGTTGCCCAAAACAAATGTTGTGTTGGGTATTTTAAATGTCACACAATTCTAAAGTTCAAAAACGACAATGGGGAAATGATTTTATATGTAACTCACTTTTTCTCGTCAAAGATCGATCTATAAAATTCAATTTCATTTCGAAACATTGAACTTTAATAAGTTGTAGAATATATTTTTGTCTTGCTATTTTTACAGCCACTTCATTAACAAACACTTTAAGAACTGTAAAAGTGTAAAAAAAACCGAAGAACTGAATAAAATAGACAATGTATTTGAATATACGACATTTGAATATTACGACATACAGTAAAATATTTGTGTTGTCCAAAGTGCGTTGACACTTAACAATTAATTGTTGGTTTAGTATGTAGGAAACAGTAGGAGGGAGTAAGCAAGTAAATGTTAGCTGCAGACATATTGGAAATAGAAGACATTGGGGGCCGGTTACTGTCATCGTTAAGTATATAGGACTCTTAACAATTGCCAGTTATTACATTGTGGTGAAACACAATACTTTACTTATATTGTGTATGTATGAGTGTGTGTAAGCAAAATGCAATAATACTTTTGTTTATCGATTAAGTTATAAAATAAAGTTGTAACCACAGTTGAAAATAACAAAGAAAAAACATTCATTAGGAGGCAATTTTTAGATTTGAAATTAAGGGAAGTTTTGCCAGTACTAGATTTAAAGAGTAGATATAAATTTAAAGAGAAAACTCCAAATTTGGGATGGCAAATTGCCTGTTTTGTATCAACCATAGGAGTTTAGAGATATCTATGTAAAATCCTAAAACATTTCTGATCTATATAATATCCAACGCTAGATTATGGTCGACCACGTACCACACTCACACTCGAAGGAAGTGGTCGACCAGCACTAACTTGGAGTAGGCAGCTCAATAATGAAGTCGAAAATTCTAGTAGAAGCTGGGGCAAATAAGAATCATCGCTCAAAATAGACCGGAATGGCCTATTTGAATATTTGTTGAAGATCTATATAGAAACGAAGGGAACAGAGTTTTTATAAAAGTTGTACCATGATGACTTATAACTGAAAAAGAAATAAATTAGAACAAAATAAGTAACTAACTAACTAAATCCGAACTGGAACTTTAAATTCATGGAATTTTAATAATAGAAATATATTACCAAAGAAGGACAATTGTACCACAATTGTGCCAACTGTGTTCCAAATGTGTTTAATTCTGGATTCGTAAGGTCGTCAATATCTGACAAATGTCTAAGTAACGATGAAACAAAGCAAACACATTGATACGATATTGTTATATAAAGGAGATATACGGTGGCAAAGAAACTAATTTTGAGTAAGTTTCAAACGAGTCCAATGTTCAATTTAAAATTTTGTTCGTATTGAAGTTCAGTTAAGTTCTATTTTCGTTCAAGTTAGATTGTGATAAGTTCTAACAGTACTGAGTTTTTAACACTAATATTAGCCAAAGGCTTACCTTCCCTTATATTTTGTTTGTTTTTTCGATTAATAGAATATTGCATGTTTATTTTTTTTATATTCATATTTTCTGCAAAAGCTCAACCCCACACTATTTCTGCCACTTGATGTTTTGAAAGTTCTTAATGTCCTATTTTTATTTATTTTTTCAACTGCCACAGAAAAACAAAAGGAACGAACTGTTCATTCATTTATAAATATTTTTGTTCTTTTTATGATTAAATGAGGAAATAGGAAGTGTAAATTTCTTATTTTACGCTATAGAAACGTGTATATATTATGGCATAGTTAACCAACAAAATACTGTTTAAAAAAATTAACTTTAATTAGAAAAGTTTTAGCAAACTCAACTACTAGTATTCCTCAACGTTAATGTAGCAAGAGATAAAATGTTAAATATGTTTAAATAACATAAAAAAACTTTTCAGTTTTTAAATGTTATTTATTTTAGAACAATAAAACTACTAGAGAATTTTAAATAAATAAAAACTTTATTTGTTGAAAGTTTAAAAAAAAAGAAAATTTCTATGGAACTGAATAGAATATTGAAGAATAATAAAATGACGTGATTTTATGTTTTAAAAATAAATTATTGATTTTTGTTAAATTGGAATTAAATTCATTTTGATTTGTTTCATTTTTAGTATTTTTAAGGTTAAAAATTAATATGTTAGTGGAAGTGATTTATGATTTATAAATTGTTATTACATTTACAAATAAATAGATAAATATAAATAATCTATGAAAACCTTATCATTATTAGATTTTATTATACGATTCTTATACAATAGAACATAAAACATGTTTTACTAGTTTCTTTCAAAAATTTTATTTTTTCTAATGTTTCTTTTTTTAGTAATAATTGAAAATCTATAAATACTTTGAATGTGGATTGTGGTTTATTAAATGTTTATTATACCCTGCACCACCGAAGGTGAAGAGGGTATAATGCGTTTGTGCGGATGTATGTAACATAGAGAAAAAATTTTCATCACTTTCTGAGTCGATTAAATGATGTCCGTCCG
>JACGTJ010003433.1:14502-24912 GCA_014858695.1 Chrysomya rufifacies | reverse complement strand
TTTTTTTTTTTTTTTTTTTTTTTTTTTTTTAAGTTACATCTCAAGTAGAGTTGATATATTTTGTGTAATATCAGTGTATAATAGGTAATGATAGTGGGCATTATGACTTACATATTAAATAAAAGTCACATTTTTAAAGATATTTTAATGAAATTTCGCATATAGATTTGGTTTGGTACCAGGACGATTACAATTTAAATGGCTAGGATCGGACGGCTATTTCGACAAGGGTCAATACAAAGTTACTGGAATTAGTAGGAAGCCTTTAAAAATTGGTCATGGTCCGCTCATTATTATACCTACTAGTCAGGTTTGAATGACTTTAGCTGTTGTTTGAAATATTTTTATATTTGCAAAAGTTAGTTTCACAAGAAAAATGGTTTTGGAAAATGTATTTCTTGTAAGTTATATATAAATGTCTTCTTGACATTTGACCATATAAAATGTACAGAAATTTTTTTTATAAAATGTATTTATTTAACTTTTGAAAATGTTTAATATAATACAAATATACATATGTTACTTAATTAAATAATGTCCTTAAAATAAATGCCTAACAACAAATAATAAAGCTACAATAGTAGTAATTGAAGCAGTCATTGAAGCAGCACCTCCACCACCGCCGCCGCCATTACCATCATCTGGTTTTTCAGTAGGTGCAACAGTAGTAACTTCATTGGCCAACTGAAAAAATATAAAATATTTGTTATTATTTGCTATATATAGAAATACATTTATATCAGCTTACAGATTCCTTTAATTTTGATTTCAGTTCATTGCAACGTTTATTATCATCATAAACAGTCCTAACCAAATTACAAATTGTATTTAATAGACATTTATCATTGCAACCAGCCTTAAGTCTAGGATCTGCCGAAGTCATTTTGTATTTCCAGAACTAAAACATAATAAAATGAAAATTTTATTGCATGTTAAACATTTTACTTGTTACTATTTGAAATTACTTGTCTCAAAAGTTGAGGTTCTTCAGCCATTTTTTCAAATAAAGCATCAATACCAGCCGGACTTAAGTCTTTGGTAAAGTCAGTGAATTGATATTCTTTAAACCATTGTGGAGCACGATGATCACCATGTTCATTGGCTTCAGTTAAATTAAAGATCCAAGTATGATGATCAACAACTTGCTAAATAAATTTAAAAAGATATTTAGTTTTGCTAGAAATATGTTTACTATTGCGAACATTTTTACATACATATGTTGTAGGCTCAACTTCATATGCTCTATAATTAGGATTCTTGTTAGAGTAAGAAGTCAAACTGCCACCATTCCAATAAATAGCCATAGCATGACCATTTTGTGAATAATATAAATTCATTTCATCCTTGTGAGTATGACCACCAAATATACCACTAATAATATGACTATAACGTTCAATAATACGATTATATTCACGAGCCCATACAGTCCAACAATCGGCATCTCCCGAAGGAATATGAGCCAAAATGTGAACATGTTCACCAGCTTTTTCCGCAGCTAAAAGAGTTTTCTGCAACCAATCCAATTGAGGTTGACTCGTGACACTACCATCGAAATAAATCCACCAATTGTAAATATAACAATCATTGTTATTTAAGGAAATGATACGGAAACCAGGTTTAGGAGATACAGTGTAATAACCACCTTTTAAAACGGTATCTTTAGCTTCGGCGGGTAACCAACGTTGCCAGTTTGACCATAAATGTTCATATAACCAGTTGACATTCAATTCAGCAGGCACTGCTTCATGGCCAAAGCTAAAATAAATTTATTTATTTTTTTATTTGGACTATTAAAAAGGTGAATGAATTTTAGTCCTATTTTTTTAGTTTCTGTCTCGCGTGTGTTCAGGAAAATTTAACAAATTTTTTGTTTTGAGTACATTTTTTGTTCTATGAAAAATTTTCGCTAAATTATTCTTTTTTTAAGGAAATTTTATTTTTACTTCAAATATTTTGATAATTTATAATTTGTGATGTAAAGAATTTTGAAAAATATGTCATGTTAATAATTGATCGATATTTTTTGATTTCATATAAAACTTAATTCTCGAAAGATTTCCCAAAACTACGGGATCCGAAATATGTACTGTAAACTTTCAAGCCTGTTCGTCATTAACTTCAACTAGTGATTTTTTGCTACATGATTAAAATCTTTATAAATTAATTGAAAATGATGTGCTATTTGTTAACAAAAATATTAATAGCACGTAGGAGGTAAATTTTTCTCTGTAAGCCCATTGGTCCTTCTTCTAACTTCTAAAACATAAACTAATTTTGTTTTCTTAATAACTAAAAAAATAATTACGATTAACTTACACATTTGTAGGATGAGGTTCATGATTACCCACACATGGATATACTGGAATACCAGGGAATTTTTCGGCTATCAAATCATTAATTTGAGTCAACATAGCCTTATTGCCTTCCTTAGTGGTAGACCAAACATTATGTGGTACAATATCACCCGTTTGATAAATGTAATCAATTTTCTTATAAGATTCCTTAACATGATCAAAAGCATTTTCAACCATATGCAAAGGGGAATCACAACTACGATAATCACTCCAATAACCAGCCTTAAATTCATCAGATATACCACTAACCGGTGTGTTGCGACAGCACATTGGTTCTTCACACTCAGCCAAAGATCCGGGAAGATATTCAGGATCAAAATGTATATCAGTAATATGGACAATTGTTAAATCATTATCGGTTTTTTGGGGCACCTCAGCTTTCGGAGCTTCCAGGGGACCTTTGCTATTGTCAATCGTAACACTCCAATCAAATTCAGTTTGTTCAATTTTACAAAAACTAATGGGTAAGGTACCACATAAAGAACGAGCATCAGCATTCGAATTCATTACAATATAATGTAAAATAGGCCAATTTAAATCCACTAAACCACTACAAACTTCCGGGGTTTGTATATTAAAACGATTACACAATTGCAAAACCATTTTTTTAGTATCCTCTTCGGCATTGGGCCCATTTAATTCACCATCATCTGATCTAAAAGTTTCAGCCATAACATTTACCACAGCCCGACAGGTGGTGCACATGAAAAACTGATCTACAGGACCCAATTCTGCTATACTCTTAGTAAACATATCCTTTTTGGTATGAGATTTAGATAATTGATTTGTGATTTGTTTTAAGGTGGCAGATTCATGTCCCGTTTTCATGTAATTAATATATTCCCTGGATAGTTTATTGGCTATATCATCTGGAAGATAAAAAATAATTATTTAGTTCAAAAGTATTATTAAATATTGTTCTAAACAAAGTTCTTTGTGAGGTAATAAATTATAGTTAATAAAGATAAGTTAAGATATTTGCCACCTAGGGAAGTTTTTATTTTGTATTTTCAAATACGAGTACCAATATCATGTTGCTAATCAATCAATCAATAATATTTGCTGTTGAATATATTTAAACGGTAGTTGAATGTTTAATAGCTTTATTATCTTTAAGATAACGATGTTTTTATTATGAATGAAAGTTTTTTTTTTTGTAGGAAATATTTAATCAATCTAAGTTAATATGTACCTATATCAAGTTTAAATTAAAACACTGCAACGTTATTTTTAAAAAAAAACCTTAAAAATTAAATATTCGAGATTTAGATCATGTTTTAGGCAAATAGTTTTTAAAAATTTCTGGTTCAGTTCTAGTTCAGTTTTAGTTCACTCCTAGTTCAGTTCTAGTTCAGTTCTAGTTCAGTTCTATAATAAGTTGAGTTTTTTAATTATAAGAAAAATTTCCGAAAACCTTAAGAATTTGGTCCTTTAGTGACTTGTTTTATTTAATAATTTAATTTATATTAACAAATTGTTTAAATAATTTCATTCTGCTTCAAATGTTATCTTAATTTTTTATCTTAACATAACTTACTTGAAATAGCTGATATCACTTCATCGTCTTGGGTAAATTCAATTGGTATCCCGGGTAAATTCAAACCTTTTACGGTTACAGCCAATAAGGCTAAAAGTATAATATTTCTTAACATTACTCTGGAAGAAAATCTTTTTGCACTTTATACAAAATCGTTCCGTACGTGACCGAGCCTAAAAATGGACTGAACATTTGTATTACTATCCAATAAATATATTGGATTATACATAAAAGATGTTTAAACTATATACACTTAGCAACAAAAATAAGCTTATTAAAAAATCGTACTGAGTATTAGTGATATATAAGACCGTACTTTAATATTAATTAAGTAAACATTAAAATTTTTTAATTTCATTAAAACTTTAGTATTTCCTTACGGGTTAACAAATTTTAATTAAGACTCCATTTTCTATAGAAAAAATGGCTTCATATTATTTACAGTTGATTGGGTCATCAAAACAAATAAATCGTAAAACTAATATGTGTCTATTAACTTTTGTTGCACACTGTCTAAACAATTTCTATTTTCGCTGTTTAAATAAAAGTGTTAACAATATAGATTAAACTGTAAAGAGATTAACGAATTTTATATAGAAAAAAAGTTTATACAAATTTACTTATCTAAAAGCAAAATAGTTCGAAATTGCTGCTTATCTTAACAGCAATTATTGATGTTATTTTAAAATATTAAGAAAAATATTAATCTTTTCAACGATAAGAGTACAAATTCAAACTTAAATAATAATATAAATATGAATTTGCAATTTGTGTGTATTTTTAAATTCATAAGTTACAAACAAAATTAGACCCCCCTGTAAGATAAGTATGTAGTAATAAATTATAAAATTTCGTTATATTGTTTTAAAGAATTTTTAAGTATTATAACAATATATTTTTAAGATTCAACTTTTTATAGAAAATTTTTACTTTAATTTTAAATCTTAGTTTTCCAAAAATTTTCTTTGCAATAAAAATTTTCTAAAAAATGTTATTACAGACATAAATATCGTAATTGATCACTTCTAAGTTACAAAATTTCAATCAAATTAGAATTTTACAATTTATTTACCGGACCCCGGGAAATAGAAAAGAAATACATTTCTCAGGATTCATGAGATATACAAAATAATATTTTTAAATTAAGAGATAGAGAAAAAAAAAATAGTTTAAATATGTAAACAATTTCCGAGAAATCGGAAACTAAAAACAACTAAATGGACATCTACAACAAGAAGATAAACATGAACTCTCTTCCGCGAATCTCCATAAACTTCGAACCACGATATCAGTAAACTGTGATTCGACCAAATTCTTTACAGATTAGACCAAAGCGAATATTACATTTTACTTTATTATCTACTTTGGAACAAAGTTTATTTTTGCATCAAAGTAAAAATTGTTTCTATATTTTAATAAGAAACTAGAAGATAACCCGAAACTCTTGAGATTTGGAACTTTTTACAATTGTAACATTCGATTTTTGGTACTTTTTAGCATAACAAAAGAACAAATGCAACCTTTAAATAAATAGAAGCGACATAAAGAAGTACAAAAGTACAATCCGATTAGCTGACTTCTAAGCCAAGCTGCTATATAAATCACGTAGTATTACCCGTTTTATATTCAAATGGGCCGAATTAAAAAAAAATATATATTTTTTGTTTTTAGCCAGAATAATAAAAATTAGAAAAATTGTTTTGGCTATTTCATAGTTTAAGAGATATAATGTTACTGACTTTTTCCCATTCCCTTTAATCCCTTTAAACTAGATTATGGCAACATTCCACCTTTTAGGCTGTCCGTTGATGAATCAGTTAGTCAGTGAGTCTATATTTCATATATTAGTTAGATATCAGGATCTTTGTATCATCATTCAAGATGTATTTGTCAGAATTGGTTATAAGGTATTTAACAACAAAACGAAGAATATTAATCATTAAAATTTTGAAATAACAAAAAATTTATTATTTACATAACAAAACGCATTATTAACAACAATGCCACAAGAGAGTTTAGATTAAAAGATGTCATGTGTATAGCTGCACCACCGCCACCTCCATCGGGTTTGGGAGTAGTACTAGTTGTAGTAGATCCAGTGGTGCCCTGGGAAGTCGAGGTACTAGTTGTTTCTGTAGCAGCATTTTCTTGATCCAGCTAAATATTAAAAAATAATTAAAATATATTTTTTGTTTAATTGAGAAATTTTTTTTTATTAAACTCTTACCGCTATAATCAATTTAGCTTTAAGTTTTTCACATCGGGAAGTTTGATCATGAACAGTAGTTGCCAAACGGCATATTGTATTAAGTAAACAAGTTCTGGAACAGCCCCGGGAAAGTTGGGGATCAGCTGAAGTTATTTTAAAACGCCAGAACTAAAAATAGAGCAAAAAAAAAAATTATTATTTTTAAAGAAGAATAACTATTAAGAATTATATTTACCTTCCTAAGCAAATCGGGATTATTAGCCATTTCTTCCAATAACTTATCTACACCAGCAGGACTTAAGTCATTGGTAAATTCTTCTGAGAATGTGTATTCTTTAAACCAATTAGGATTTTTTATTTCCCCAGCCAAATTAGCTTCTGTCAAATTAAAAATCCAAGTTTCATGATCAACAACTTGCTGAAAATATTTAAATAAATTTCAAACATCTTCCTAAATGAAAGAACACAAGAACTCACCCAACTATCTGGTTCCACCTGATACACCCTATAATTGGGATTTTTTAAAGTGTAAGTTGTCAAAGCACCACCATTATAAGACAAGGCTAACGCATGTCCCTTAACATCGTAATGAACATTCATTTCATCTTTATGAGTATGACCATTAAATATACCACTAATTGTCTTATGGAAACGAGCAATAATACGATTATATTCACGAGACCAAACATTCCAGCAAGTACCATCACCTGACGGTATATGAGCCAAAATATGAACATATTCATTAGCCCTTTCAGCGGCCAGTAAAACATCATGTAACCACATTAATTGAGTTTTCATGTCGGATCCATTGTGGAATAACCACCAATTACTGGTATAACAATCATTATTGTTTAAAGCTATTACACGGAAACCAGGCTTAACCAATACTGTATAATAGCCACCCTTTAAAATAGTCTCTTTGGTATCGGCTGGTAAATACTTTGACCAAATTTCATATAAATACTCATATAACCATTTGGTATTAACTTCTTCAGGAACATAATCAGGACTAAAGCTAAAATAAATGAATTTTTGTTTTAGCTGAATTTCTTCGTAATTAATTAAAATTTTTACTTACAAATTTAAAGGATGAGGTTCATGATTTCCTATACATGGATACACTGGCACCGAGGGAAAAGTATCATAAATTTTATTGGAAACTTTCGTATAAACTTCTTTATTTTTTTCCTGAGAAGTACTCCAAACCATATGATCTATTATATCACCAGTTTGATATATAATATCAATTTTATGATTTTCTTTAATATGCTGAAAAGCATTTTCTATTGTTTGCCAAGGTAAATCACATTCACGATAATCTCCCCAAAAACCTGCAGCCTTAGAAGTACCCTCTGCTTGTTCTTTATGTCTTTGACAACACAAAGGTTCATCACATTCTGCCAAGGATCCAGGTTCATACAAAGGATCATGATGTATATCCGTTAAATGTAAAATATTTAAATCATTTACACTTTTACCAGGAAATTCAGATTTTGATTGGGTAATTTCTTCTGTTGATTTATCAATATCTAATGACCATTCATATTCGGTATAGTTATTAAGACTACAATAACTCCATTGCATAAAAAGACCACAGAAAAATCTTGAATCTTGTTCACTATTCATAATTATATATTCAGTTGTGGGCCAATGGGATTCAAACATTTCCGAACATACTTCTTCTGTTTGAATATCTAAACGTTTACAAACATCTAAAACGATTTTCTTTACAACATTCTTATTATTTGGACCATTTAATTCGCTATCAGAATCACGAAAAGTTTTAACGATAACATTGACTATAGCTCTACAGGTGACACAAACGAAGAATTCATCCACTGGTCCTAGTTCATGAATTTCTTTAACGAATATATCTTTTTTACTATGAGAATTGGCTAATTGATGGGAGATTTGTTTAAATACTGCAGTTTCTTGGCCAGTTTTTAGATATTTAAGATATTCATTTTCAAATTTACGAGCTACATCATCTGAAAAGAATAGAGATTTATTAATAGTTCAAATTATCTAACGATTTTTTAGACTTCTAGACTGCTAACTATTATTTAGCATGTTGGGATATTCAGATTACCTCACTTTTTCTTAATACCCCATTTTTATCTTTAATTCTAAACATTATGACATATAGAAACAAATTTTGAACATGCACCATCTGTCTACTATTTAGCGGATTGAAATTTTGGCGGATTGAAACTTCTAATCAAATGACCTAAACTCTTAACACAAATTTTATTCGAATCAATCACTAATTTCACCAAGTTCCACACAAAGGTATATTGTTCATAAAATTCTCTTTAAAAGAATTGGTAGAATGAAGAAATATTCGAATTATTTTGCACCCTATACAAATGACCTTTAGGAATGAAAAAGAATGCACTTATAGCTTCCAAATACATGAGTTTTGGACCAAACCTTGAGTTGTGGCCCAAAGTTGATTCGATTGGTCTGATATTTCACATAGACTCTCTACGAAGATCCCCGATAATGATGATTTAAGTGTCAAAAATGTTAGAGTATGTGGAAAAGGTTGAGTGTATGATTTTGCTACAAAGACGCAAACTTATCCATTATTTTACTTAGACTCCCCAAAAAACTTCTTCCGTTTCGAATTTACGGCATGTAAATTTTATATAGAAGCAATATTTCAAAATGACTTTATACTAATGTTCCATGGGTTAACTTTTATATAGAAGCAATATTTCAAAATGCCTTTATACTAATGTTCCATGGGTTAAGGGTCGTTATTTATATTCACATTTCGTTCTTAAATATTCATTTTAGCAATAAAACTGAAAAATAAATAAAACTTAATCAGACTCAATCATAATCTCACAATTTTTTTATAACAAATATTATTTTGATATTATTTATGGCATCACATTTATTTAAAAATATTAATATCTCAGTGTTTTTAATAGTAGCAGATGTTTTACTCAGGTTCACTAATTCACTAATTGAATCAAATACTGTAAATTAATTTATTCAATTACTTTGGTGATAAACAACTTAAAGAAATATTCCTTATTGAAAAATTATTGAAACTATAAATAGAGTGATTGAAGTATGAAATTGATAATAATAGATCACCTTAATAGTACAACATCGAAAAAATACTCACTTAATTGTTTCAATTAATTTTTTAATTTCACAAAACTTTTTAATGTTGTACCTTTTTGTATTGATTTGAACGTTTCCTGGTAATTCTATTTAGTAGACTTTGTTAACATTAAAACAAATAACAACATATATAGATTTTTAAATCAATTTTTTTTCAGTATACTTATGTTGCTAGTAAAATATGAAGTGTAAATATTAATGTTGCAGCACTATGTTTAATTTGACTACGTCATATGCAAAGGATTGATTATGTTTTGTATTGTTTGACTACGCTAACGTCTTTAAATATGAACATTACTAGCTTCAAAATGCTACTTATGAAATCATCTTTAAAGAGATATATTCTTTACATAGATACCAATAATATTACGTAATTGTAACAAAAATATTACTTAATTTTAGCAAAAATATTTACAAACTTACCAGATATGGCTGCTAAAATAGCATCATTAGCTGTAAAATTTTTGGGAAAACTGGGTAAATTAAAAGCAAAACTCGTTGCTAATAACGTAGTAATTATCAACGTAGTAAACCACATTATGAGCGTTAATATTAAACTAAAATAAACTCAATACTATTGTTTAATAAATGCTCTAATAAAAATCGTTTAATAATCCAAAAATGTTGTTTATCACTTTAAATTTAATCTATATTTAGTTTAATATGCTACAAATACTGCAACAATAATTTTAGTTCTTTGAATTGAATTATGATTTAAATTGATAACTTGAAATTTATACATATATTGAAAGATTTTGTATAAAGCTACAAGGAACACTACACTAACAAATACTAGTTTTAAAACTTAATATATAACACAAAATTATTTTTTTTTCTTGATCTTTTTTTTTAATGTTCATAAGAAGTGTGCATAATATTCGACTTAGCAAATTTTCATTCTTGGCTGAAAGTACTTAACATTATTAATATAATAATACTATTATTTTTAGTAAAATAACAAATGTGGTGAATTTCTTACACTGGACTACAAAAGTTTATTATCTCAAGAAACGTTTAAAGCAATAGTTTATAGTGTCTAATACGCTAGGTAACTAAACAGTAAAGTACATAAAATATAAAGTTTAATTGAAAATTTATGGACTGATATATGCTAATCATAATTGTAAAGCCCAGTTCTATTAAAATGGTGGTTTTGACAAAAAAAAAAAAAAAAA